>JAVGWX010000021.1:27133240-27223240 GCA_036924085.1 Ariolimax columbianus | reverse complement strand
CAATCTTCGTTTGTATAGCTTGACTCGCTATTACTTTTTCCCATTATAGTAGACCAATCTTCGTTTGTATAGCTTGACTCACAATACATGGCGAAAAAGGGGACTGCATACAGGACATTGTTGACTACCTCGCATAAGGCACATCGCCGGACTGAAGTCAAGAATATTGTATTGTATACTCACTATTACTATTTCTCATTGCAGTAGATAAATCTTCGTTTAATAAAACTCGACTCATTATTAGTAGTTCCCAGTAAAGTAGATAGATGTGTGCAGCCTGTATGAGCGCCCTGTATCGAGTCTTGAACCGAAAGAGGCTTGTCCTGAAAACCAAGCTACGAATCTTCATAACCTGTGCCACCTCACGCTTACGGAACCACGACTATTCTACAGGGCAATCAGAAGCCTATTCAAGCCCCCACATGCCAAGCCAGTGGCGCATTCGTGCATTGGAATGGTATGACTTGGTCTCTAACGACGAAGTCACCTGCCGAACTGTCCTTGACAGCACACTCACAGTGCTAAACCGTCGCCGTTTGACGCTATTTGGACATGCAGTCGAACTTGCCAAGGATGACCCACCCATCAGCTCTTAAGCCAGGCCATGGACATCAATGACGACAAACGACCCTCTCCGTCATGGTCCCGCCTCCCGCGACCGTCTATATATTGCGACCATTCCCGCATTGATATGTCCACGCACCATCTAGTTTAGTCCAATCGAAAAAACACAATCCTCACTGCACACGGCCTGGGACTCGGTCGCGCATCCTGCCAATTGACGGTTAGCATGGCTGGCATTTGAACTGACTATCTACCTGTCTACTAACTCTGCCATTTGTCACAGATATGTGTTTGTTATTGTTGATTGTTCCTGTTGTTACTCGCACATTTGTGTTTGTTATTGTTATATTTTACCAGAGCCGATCGATTTGATGGGGCACATCTACTCACAATGGTTGGTTACTCTTTGGTAAAGAAAAATACCTTAGGTGGTGGGTTGTGGTAGCTTTCCTCACATCCCGAGCGTGCTGATGAAGGTGTACCGGGGTCCTCCAGGCGATTCGGCTATGCTTGCCTTTATCTGCGAGTCCCTCACTACTACGGGGATCACGTCGATCCCTCACCTCGTTAGCCAGGCTGCCATGAAAACATCCCTTTTCCAGAGAGGGCTACTTGGAAGCCGAGGTGAGGGTCTTGGCCAGTATGTTTTGTCTGACCCTGACTAACATGTCTGACCAGTATATTTTACCTGATCCTGACTAACATGTCTGACCAGTATATTTTACCTGACCCTCACTAACATGTCTGACCAGTATATTTTGCATGACCCTGACTAACATATCTGATCAATATATTTTACCTGACCCTGACTAACATGTCTGATCAGTATATTTTGCCTGACCTTGACTAACATGTCTGACCAGTATATTTTGCCTGACCAAACGTTAGTCTTCCTCCCCAAATGCAGTGTTAGGCCAGCTAGCTAACCGTGTTTCAAACAATGTAGACCATCGTCAAGAACTAGATTTATGGACAACACAAAAGAAAGCAGTTGAAAGTGATACAACTCGAAAAGTAGTTTATGAGAGCTATATATTTGGCAACATAAATGTATTCACCGAAATCCTGCTCTATGCAAAAATATCTCCAATGGTCAGGTCGTATGCAAAGTGTTGACATTGCCAACCAAATAAGTCTATAAATGAACTTGGAAAAGAAGATGTCAATATAATTTTTCGTAATAAGATGGGCTAAGGTGGAAAATGGTGCAAATTTAGGATAAATATAGTGATTCATGCAAGGTTGTGAAATATGCTGATACTATGTGTTCAAGAAAAAGTAATTAGTTATGTTTTATTTGAGCACGTTCACTTGAAGTTTGTGCCAGGGATTTAAAGTTAGGGTTGCATTGCACATATTCAATCAAAATTCGGGAACATGTGCTGGGCAGCGCATGAGCTGCAGTGGTCAGCGACCCATAGCTGACTGCTAGCGTCAGGGACAGCGAACCATAGCTGCCAAGACCCTTCTACACCTCCACGTGGTGATCCTGGATAACAGGCTGCAATAGGAGAAGGGATTGAAGAGGGAAGGCTAACCCGGTACTCAAAAATGTCTGCTAAAGTCTGATGTGTCGAACTGAAAGGTACAAATATCGCAGTCAAACTGTAAACCACGACACATCGCATTCCATTCTCATTACAACATCCTGCTACTTGGAGAGCCCTTTTGAAAGCTTGGTAGCGGTAGATTGAGAACGTTCAGAGCTTGGTAGCGGTAGATTGAGAACGTTCAGAGCTTGGTAGCGGTAGATTGAGAACGTTCAGAGCTTGGTAGCGGTAGATTGAGAACGTTCAGAGCTTGGTAGCGGTAGATTGAGAACGTTGAGAGCTTGGTAGCGGTAGATTGAGAACGTTCAGAGCTTGGTAGCGGTAGATTGAGAACGTTCAGAGCTTGGTAGCGGTAGATTGAGAACGTTCAGAGCTTGGTAGCTGTAGATTGAGAACGTTCAGAGCTTGGTAGCGGGTAGATTGAGAACGTTCAGAGCTTGGTAGCGGTAGATTGAGAACGTTCAGAGCTTGGTAGTGGGTGATTTAGAACATTTAGAGCTAGGTAGCGGGAGTTTGAGAACGAACAAAGAAGAAGACAAAGTCAGGATTAGCGCAGTGAGGTTAAGTCCCATTTCCTGTATATTAACTAAGTCAGGTTTGCCGTTCAGTGACCTAGTAAAGTTTACGTACATAGACTAAATCAAGATTGCCATGCAGTGACCTAATAAAGTGTACGTACATAGACTAAGTCAAGTTTAACATGCAATGACCTATTAAAGTGTACATACAAAGACCTAGTCAAGTTTGAAATGCAGTGACCAAGTAAAGTGAACATACATAGACCCAGTCATGCTTGCTATAGGTAGACTTAGTCAGGTTTGCAGTACAGAGACCTAGTCAAGTTTGCAGTACAGACCTAGTCAAGTTTGCCATGCAGAGAGCTAGTCAAGTTTGCCATACAGAGACATAGTCAAGTTTGCCATGCAGTCACCTAGTAAAGTGTACGTACATAGATTAAGTCAGGTTAGACATGTAGCGACTAAGTAAAGGGTACATACGTAGACCTAGTCACGTTTTAAATGCAGTGATCTAGTAATAGACATAATAGACCTAGTCATGCTTGATATAGATTGACTTAGCCAGGTTTGCAGTACAGAGACCTAGTCAAGTTTACCAGTTTTATATATGTACATGTTCACCCTACAGAGACCTATTCAAGTTTTCCTTTCACATATTCAGTCCAGCTTACTGCACACGCCTAGTAAAGTTTATCATATATAGATTTAGTCAAGTTTACTATACAGAAATCCATTCAAGTTTACCATACAAAGACCTAGTAAAGTTTACTATATTGAGATCTAGTCTAGTTTGATGTAATTTTGATGCAAGAATTCCTCAAGTGTATCATACAGAGACTTGGTTCAGTATACCGTACAAACATTGTGTGGGATTCCGTGACGAAGTGGTTAAGCCGTCGGCCTCGTGATCAGGTGGTGTGCGTTCGACTCCGGACGCCGCCGTCTTTTTCACGGGTGCTTGATGCGGAGTCCCCTGCATCTCGTAGTCCCCCTCTTGTACTTGACTTACCACTGCGGTGGGGTGGCTCGAGACGAGAGAGTGGGAATAAAAAGTAGAGCAGTTAATACTTACTAAAAATTAGCACTAGCAAATAAATTATGTTTGGGGTGTAATGGGTTGAATTATTGCGCATTGTCCTTCGACTATGATGGACGGCAGCCTTTGCCTTTACATACATTGTATATCTAGACATGTTTATTACACAGAGGAGAGTGAAGTTTGTCATGAATAAATTCATTACATTTTGCGATTCGCTTTGGACATAAATATATGCGCAGCTGCTGTTTGAGCCGTAATTAATTATTGAGTTTCAGTAGATTGGCGTTTATTGGTATTGAAATATGCGCGTTTACTGAACGCATGTGACGTTAACTACGGGGAACTCAAGGCAGCAGATGCAGTAGTTACGGGGTGGGCATACAATGACTAGATATAAGCTCAACTTATCTAAAACTGACAGTGCACGTCTTCACAAGCGTGGCATAATCTTATTTGTGTTACAATCCTGGCGGAAGAATCTGAAAGAGATAAGGATTAGATAATTCATATGATCTTATCTATTCTCAGTGGGAACTTGGTACAGGGGCGTCGTCTCTGTGATCGAGGTTGTTCTAGCGAAGGGTGGGGATACAAACTTCCGGGTTGCGCGTTTCCATATGTGCAATGATTCAACCCATTACACTGGACGGCGTGGGTTAGTGGTAAAGTGACACGGCTCACAAACCGAAGGTGCTGGGTTCACTCCTCAATCGCAGCACTGGCCGTTACTCCATGGAAACAAACCCTTAGAAAATGCAAGCGGAAACAGACAATTACATAAAATGCTTGCCGAAGTCGTATGCACTGGACCGACCACGCAAAATAAAGACAGCGCACCGAACGCCGCCCTGGGGAAATAGAGAAATACGGAGAACATTAAAACAAAACAACAACAAAAATCCCAAAAATCCATTGCACAACAGAACATCGATAGAGCGAGGACACATCCAGGGCGGACGTCAAATGGTGTTGAAAATGTCAGATTGTGGCAACGTAGGGCGTTTCCACAGTAGTGAGCTATCTAGAATGTTACTACTTGCATCCACATCATTCACGACTCAGCCACACTCAGCAAATAACTCAGTAATGGCAGGTAGCAGATTTATTACAACTAGTGAAATACATCTTAACTAAATGATCATCTATTATATATGTTAATATAACTATTAATTACTTCGGAGGTTGTAAGCACAAACTTTTGAACATTGCCCTCAACATATACAGCCCAGTTCTAGCTGCCACACTCCCCTCCCTTTATCTGCACACTCAACACACTCTCACTAACTTGTCTTCACGATCGTATTCATTTATTCACATTCAGATCCCTTCAGGCAGGTGATCTTGACATTACATTTTCAATCTGTTCAACGTATACTCACACGTGATCACACACTCAATCGATCTACGTATACACATACTCCGGAACATATCGTTCTCTCGGTGCCCTGCACAGACCACACACACACATTCAGATCTCTTCTAGTCATAGGGTGTCCAACACACACCTTATAGAGCGACTGGCCAAGACTCAAACACGTATGCTGGTTCAGTCACCCTGCAACTCATTCCATCTCTCACACATTTGTAAAACAACCTGCTAACTAGTAGCAGCCTATCAATCGCTCTTCTAGAAAGTCGGTGAACTAAACTGTCATTCCTTTCCAGCCAATCCCCTAGCTAAACTCTCAGTCTCTCTCTCTCTCTTTCCGTGGCCAGTATGCTTGAGTTAAACTGTGCCTATTATTATATAGTCTCAAGCAGTATCAGGTCTGTCCAATGGATTTCTGTGGGTCGTCTGACTCAGCCATCACTCTAGTTTGGATCTACCTCCAACTAGTTGTTATTGGAACGAATCACTCCGAATTCCTGTCACTCTAAAATGTAAGAATTCCTCAAACACTGGTTCCATCTCCTTGTGTATTTCTGTAGGTGTTTTTCCCTGCAAGAATTGTATCACATTTCTCGCCTCTGATTTCTCCATTGTACTGACAAACCGTTAAAGTAGTAGATCCAATCAATAAGATGTGTTGCGCCATGCACCATACCGGGTAAACGCGCCGAGGAGGTAAATTCATACTTCTCAAGTCCAGTACACATTGCACGAGCTACATTTGTGCCAAATTTCAACCATCTCTTCTTACTTCTTCACAGTCAGGGTAAAGATTTATGACGTCCCTTGTTTTTATTATAATTTATCCATTAATTCCATTTTTCTCCTTAGGATATTATTTGTTACCTCTCAAACCTTCTCTCATTGATCCCTAGTCCTCTCTCCAACCATTTCCGCTCCGATGTCTTCTTCACGTTATAAGTGATGTTAGCACACATTCTCTTCAGCCAGTTTATTATGTCCGCAATAGTTTTCCTCTCCCAAATCTTCTCCAACATTTTGATCGTCGATTTTCTTTCATAAGATCATTCCGTACTTATTTCCTCTTCATTACATCTCATCAGCCCACTTGTTTCACATTAGTTCCGCTCCCAGAAGTATCCGCGGTGCAGACTAATGATTGACTCCTTCCGTTAATATGTAGCTCTTGTGCCTCATTGGCTATCGCTGGACTTTGTGATCTGTCCCCAGGTCTGTTATTTATCTCCCTTTTTGGAAAACCCTTTTTCGTGTCTGTTTTCTCAGCCATACATTCCAGAATTTCTGCCTCAAGCACAAACGTACTTCTAACACATTTCCTAAATTCGTGAATACATCTAATGAAAAGGTCCCATTTAGCAGCTTCTACAAACAACATACACGCTTTCACAAGCGGGTGCTTACCCAGAATAGTAGTAGGCCCTTTCAGTCATGACTGATTATAGGCTGATGCGACCTTGGAGTGACAGCTCTACTGAATTTATAGTTTTGCTTTTTCTTGCAGCGTTGTTGGTTCACTTCTCCATGGTGCAAGATCGTTGTTTCACCCAGTTTGAGATGGCTCTTCGCTTAAGTTGGTCCGCAGCTTCGTCTTCCCAGCATCTCAGACCCATGCCTAATGCCTTGTGTACCGCTTACACACATCTTTGAACCTCAGTTGTTGGGAGCAAGCCTAACGTCTGGTCAGGCTAAACATACTGATCAGACATGTTAGTCAGGGTCAGGCTAAACATACTGGTCAGACATGTTAGTCAGAGTCAGGCAAAACATACTGATCAGACATGTTAGTCAGGGTCAGGCAAAACATACTGATCAGACATGTTAGTCAGGGTCAGGCAAAACATACTGTTCAGACATGTTAGTCAGGGTCAGACAAAACATACTGTTCAGACATGTTAGTCAGGGTCAGGCAAAACATACTGTTCAGACATGTTAGTCAGGGTCAGACAAAACATACTGTTCAGACATGTTAGTCAGGGTCAGGCAAAACATACTGTTCAGACATGTTAGTCAGGGTCAGACAAAACATACTGATCAGACATGTTAGTCAGGGTCAGGCAAAACATACTGTTCAGACATGTTAGTCAGGGTCAGACAAAACATACTGATCAGACATGTTAGTCAGGGTCAGGCAAAACATACTGTTCAGACATGTTAGTCAGGGTCAGACAAAACATACTGTTCAGACATGTTAGTCAGGGTCAGACAAAACATACTGATCAGACATGTTAGTCAGGGTCAGGCAAAACATACTGATCAGACATGTTAGTCAGAAGCATGTAAAATAAACTGGCCAAGAACCTCACCTCGGCTTCCTAGAAGCCATCCGTGAAAACGGGTTATTTTTATGGGAACCTTGCTAACGAGGTGAGGGATCGACGTGATCTCCGTGGTAGTGAGTGACACACAGATGGTGTCAAGCGTAGCACAACCACCTGGATGACCGTGGTCCACCTTTATCAGCACGCTCGGGATGTGAGGAAAACTACTGCAACCCGCCACTTAACGTCTTTTTAGGGCGTAACAAAAAAGTAACCTACTAATTGTGGACATTCCCAAACAACAACAACAACAACAACAACAACATCAACAAACTCAGTTTTGGTTGGCCGACTGTCCTTTTGCCACCCGCCAACTGTCCGTGGACGATAACCTTGGAAATGCCACCATTTGAATGCGACGAACATGACCAAGCCATCAGTCTTCGCTGGCTAAGGAGAGTGCACATGCTTGAGAGACCGGTGAGAGAGTGCAGATACTTGAGAGACTGGTGGGAGAGAGAACATGTTTGAGAGATCAGTGGGAGAGTGCACATGCCTAAGAGACTGGTGGGAGAGTGCACATGCCTAAGAGACTGGTGGGAGAGTGCACATGCTTGAGAGACTGGTGGGAGAGTGCACATGCTTGAGAGACTGGTGGGAGAGTGCACATGCTTGAGAGACTGGTGGGAGAGTGCACATGCTTGAGAGACTGGTGGGAGAGTGCACATGCTTGAGAGACTGGTGGGAGAGTGCACATGCTTGAGAGACTGGTGGGAGAGTGCACATGCTTGAGAGACTGGTGGGAGAGTGCACATGCTTGAGAGACTGGTGGGAGAGTGCACATGCTTGAGAGACTGGTAGAAGAGTGAACCTCTCCATTTGTTATTTTACATGTCAATGTAATTCCGATCAGGACTCGCAGACCCCTTAGTTAAGATGAGTTAAGCTTTGTCTCTTGTTTGGCATTGGTTGGGCTCTTGTTTGGCATTGGTTGGGTTCTTGTTTGGCATTGGTTGGGCTCTTGTTTGGCATTGGTTGGGCTCTTGTTTGGCATTGGTTGGGTTCTTGTTTGGCATTGGTTGGGCTCTTGTTTGGCATTGGTTGGGTTCTTGTTTGGCATTGGTTGGGCTCTTGTTTGGCATTGGTTGGGCTCTTGTTTGGCATTGGTTGGGCTCTTGTTTGGCATTGGTTGGGCTCCTGTTTGGCATTGGTTGGGCTCTTGTTTGGCATTGGTTGCCTAGGTTTCGTAACATATAGGAGCATGCTGACGACCCATGCACTGTAAACCATGGCCTTGGTTTTAATTGTCAGTTTCTGGTTTTCCAAAACACGCTTTCTGGGACGAGCAGATGTGACCGCAATTTTACAAATATGACTGATAACTGTTGGGTTTAGAGAGAATTTGTCTCTGATGATTGGGCAGAATATATACCAGTGAATATATATATATATATACACATGCCATACCTTACTTACTTACTTAGTCGCTCCTCTTCTACCGTGAGGTGTAGAGGTTTGCCAAAGAGAACGCCACACTGCTCTATCCGCCGTCTTTTTCCTGGCCTCTTTCCAATCCAGCCCTCTATCACTTAGGGACTGTCGTATGTTGTCTTGCCAACGTACTTTGGGGCGTCCTCGGGGTCTGCGTCCTTGACTTTTGATCTCCCATGATCGCTTTGGTATCCGATCTTCTTCCATTCTACAGACATGGCCAAACCACTGTAGTTGGGACTGCTCCACTCGTGTCTGCAGGGGTTGAACTTCGAGATTGCTACGTATCACATGCCGTACCATGAAAGGAATATTGTGCAACAAATCCTTGTCGCTGGAACTGAGAAAAAGAGTCGTTGGATGCTATGTGGAACCACTACTTATATATATGTCAGTGAATCATCGACAATTAGCAGGCAAACGCATACATATTTGGAAGCAGCGCTCATGTTTTTTTTACAGAAGAATGCTGCGGAATTCATGGCCTGCAGGGAAGACTAATGATACAGTACTCGAAGAGGCGCAGACACAAAAACTAATGATACAGTACTCGAAGAGGCGCAGACACAAAGACTAATGATACAGTACTCGAAGAGGCGCAGACACAAAGACTAATGCTACAGTACTCCAAGAGGCGCAGACACAAAGACTAATGATACAGTACTCGAAGAGGCGCAGACACAAAGACTAATGACACAGTACTCGAAGAGGCGCAGACACAAAGACTAATGATACAGTACTCAAAGAGGCGCAGACACAAAGACTAATGATACAGTACTCGAAGAGGCGCAGACACAAAGACTAATGATACAGTACTCAAAGAGGCGCAGACACAAAGACTAATGATACAGTACTCGAAGAGGCGCAGACACAAAGACTAATGATACAGTACTCGAAGAGGCGCAGACACAAAGACTAATGATACAGTACTCGAAGAGGCGCAGACACAAAGGCTAATGATACAGTATTCGAAGAGGTGCAGACACAAAGACTAATGATACAGTACTCGAAGAGGCGCAGACACAAAGACTAATGATACAGTACTCGAAGAGGCGCAGACGCAAAGACTAATGATACAGTACTCAAAGAGGCGCAGACACAAAGACAACTTATTGTAAGAATCAGAACAAGGCGGTCATTATTTTCCGAGCATGTTATGAGAAGAGGCGGCTTGGAGCACGTTGTGACAACGGGAAAGATAGCAGGAAAGAGAGGAAGAGGAAAGCCGAGAGATAAGATGTTGGACAGGTGGAGAGACAGAGGAAAGCCCAGAGATAAGATGTTGGACAGGTGGAGAGGCAGGGGAAAGCCCAGAGATAAAATGTTGGACAGGTGGAGAGACAGAGGAAAGCCCAGAGATAAGATGTTGGACAGGGGGATAGACAGAGGAAGGCCGAGAGATAAGATGTTGGACAGGTGGAGAGACAGAGGAAAGCCCAGAGATAAGATGTTGGGCAGGTGGAGAGACAGAGGAAATCCCAGAGATAAGATGTTGGACAGGTGGATAGACAGAGGAAAGCCGAGAGATAAGATGTTGGACAGGTGGAGAGGCAGGGGAAAGCCCAGAGATAAGATGTTGGACAGGTGGAGAGGCAGGGGAAAGCCCAGAGATAAGATGTTGGACAGGTGGAGAGACAGAGGAAAGCCAAGAGATAAGATTTTGGACAGGTGGATAGACAGAGGAAGGCCGAGAGATAAGATGTTGGACAGGTGGAGAGACAGAGGAAAGCCCAGAGATAAGATGTTGGACAGGTGGAGAGGCAGAGGAAAGCCCAGAGATAAGATGTTGGACAGGTGGTGAGGCAGAGGAAAGCCCAGAGATACGATATTGGACAGGTGGAGAGACAGAGGAAGGCCGAGAGATAAGATGTTGGACAGGTGGAGAGACAGAGGAAAGCCCAGAGATAAGATGTTGGACAGGTGGAGAGGCAGGGGAAAGCCCAGAGATAAGATGTTGGACAGGTGGAGAGGCAGGGGAAAGCCCAGAGATAAGATGTTGGACAGGTGGAGAGGCAGGGGAAAGCCCAGAGATAAGATGTTGGACAGGTGGAGAGGCAGGGGAAAGCCCAGAGATAAGATGTTGGACAGGTGGAGAGGCAGGGTAAAGCCCGGAGATAAGATGTTGGACAGGTGGAGAGGCAGGGGAAAGCCCAGAGATAAGATGTTGGACAGGTGGAGAGGCAGGGGAAAACCCAGAGATAAGATGTTGGACAGGTGGAGAGGCAGGGGAAAGCCCAGAGATAAGATGTTTGACAGGTGGAGAGGCAGGGGAAAGCCCAGAGATAAGATGTTGGACAGGTGGAGAGACAGAGGAAGGCCGAGAGATAAGATGTTGGACAGGTGGAGAGACAGAGGAAAGCCCAGAGATAAGATGTTGGACAGGTGGAGAGGCAAGGGAAAGCCCAGAGATAAGATGTTGGACAGGTGGAGAGGCAGGGGAAAGCCCAGAGATAAGATGTTGGACAGGTGGAGAGGCAGGGGAAAGCCCAGAGATAAGATGTTGGACAGGTGGAGAGGCAGGAGAAAGCCCAGAGATAAGATGTTGGACAGGTGGAGAGGCAGGGTAAAGCCCGGAGATAAGATGTTGGACAGGTGGAGAGGCAGGGGAAAGCCCAGAGATAAGATGTTGGACAGGTGGAGAGGCAGGGGAAAACCCAGATATAAGATGTTGGACAGGTGGAGAGGCAGGGGAAAGCCCAGAGATAAGATGTTTGACAGGTGGAGAGGCAGGGGAAAGCCCAGAGATAAGATGTTGGACAGGTGGAGAGGCAGGGGAAAGCCCGGAGATAAGATGTTGGACAGGTGGAGTGGCAGGGGAAAGCCCGGAGATAAGATGTTGGACAGGTGGAGAGGCAGGGGAAAGCCCAGAGATAAGATGTTGGACAGGTGGAGAGACAGAGGAAAGCCCAGAGATAAGATGTTGGACAGGTGGAGAGGCAGAGGAAAGCCCAGAGATAAGATGTTGGACAGGTGTAGAGACAGAGCAAAGCCCAGAGATAAGATGTTGGACAGGTGGAGAGGCAGGGAAAAGCCCAGAGATAAGATGTTGGACAGGTGGAGAGACAGAGGAAAGCCCAGAGATAAGATATTGGACAGGTGGAGAGGCAGGGGAAAGCCCAGAGATAAGATGTTGGACAGGTGGAGAGACAGAGGAAAGCCCAGAGATAATATGTTGGACAGGTGGATAGACAGAGGAAGGCCGAGAGATAAGATGTTGGACAGGTGGAGAGGCAGGGGAAAGCCCAGAGATAAGATGTTGGACAGGTGGAGAGGCAGGGGAAAGCCCAGAGATAAGATGTTGGACAGGTGGAGAGACAGAGGAAAGCCAAGAGATAAGATGTTGGACAGGTGGATAGACAGAGGAAGGCCGAGAGATAAGATGTTGGACAGGTGGAGAGACAGAGGAAAGCCCAGAGATAAGATGTTGGACAGGTGGAGAGGCAGAGGAAAGCCCAGAGATAAGATGTTGGACAGGTGGTGAGGCAGAGGAAAGCCCAGAGATAAGATGTTGGACAGGTGGAGAGACAGAGGAAGGCCGAGAGATAAGATGTTGGACAGGTGGAGAGACAGAGGAAAGCCCAGAGATAAGATGTTGGACAGGTGGAGAGGCAGGGGAAAGCCCAGAGATAAGATGTTGGACAGGTGGAGAGGCAGGGGAAAGCCCAGAAATAAGATGTTGGACAGGTGGAGAGGCAGGGGAAAGCCCAGAGATAAGATGTTGGACAGGTGGAGAGGCAGGGGAAAGCCCAGAGATAAGATGTTGGACAGGTGGAGAGGCAGGGGAAAGCCCGGAGATAAGATGTTGGACAGGTGGAGAGGCAGGGGAAAGCCCAGAGATAAGATGTTGGACAGGTGGAGAGGCAGGGGAAAACCCAGAGATAAGATGTTGGACAGGTGGAGAGGCAGGGGAAAGCCCGGAGATAAGATGTTGGACAGGTGGAGTGGCAGGGGAAAGCCCGGAGATAAGATGTTGGACAGGTGGAGAGGCAGGGGAAAGCCCAGAGATAAGATGTTGGACAGGTGGATAGACAGAGGAAAGCCCAGAGATAAGATGTTGGACAGGTGGAGAGACAGAAGAAGGCCGAGAGATAAGATGTTGGACAGGTGGAGAGACAGAGGAAGGCCGAGAGATAAGATGTTGGACAGGTGGAGAGACAGAAGAAGGCCGAGAGATAAGATGTTGGACAGGTGGAGAGACAGAAGAAGGCCGAGAGATAAGATGTTGGACAGGTGGAGAGAATGGCATAGGCGACAATCAACAACATAGTTGGTAAACGACACACGTGATAGAAATGGATGGACAGCCATGATCGCCAACACCAACCAGCAGGGCACCACATGATGATATATTCATTATATACAACATGATCCACCCATGTTACGGCTGGTTCCCGCCAATGTAATAAGCTCTGTAGGAACCAGTTTCCCATTAAGTCATATTCAATGTCACAAATGACGTGTTTCAAACATTTAGTGGCTTGGAGATTTTTCGCGGATTTTCATTGGGAGCATTTTACTTCTGCACGACGGAGGTATGACGTACGCTAGGCGCTAAGCTTTTTGTGCATTACATATACTTTTAATATTAATTATTATTTTAATTTTGTAAATGTTATTGATTTATGTCAGGCCTTTGCTGTCTGGGATAAAGTGTTAAAGACTTCATTCTGCATACTGGTGTAATGTTGCATGTCACTGCATCGAAAGAGGGAGTCCCTGGTCTCTGTAATAAAAACTGAGAGATAGAGAGTTGAATGAACTGCTTAAGGGTGTTCTTGAAGAAGGATTTAGGTTCTTAAACTGGCAGGATCGAGGTGTTAACATAAATGG
This sequence comes from Ariolimax columbianus, assembly GCA_036924085.1. Taxonomy (NCBI): domain Eukaryota; kingdom Metazoa; phylum Mollusca; class Gastropoda; order Stylommatophora; family Arionidae; genus Ariolimax; species Ariolimax columbianus. The sequence continues at coordinate 27,209,618 of JAVGWX010000021.1, read as the reverse complement.
CGAGATATTCTCACATCTACGTTTTGCAGACGACATTGCCATCATCAGCCATACCAATGGCAGAAGCTGAACAAGTCCAATTGAGCTGAATGAAGCAGACAAGGCGGCTAGCGTGGAGGTAATAGAAAGAAGACATCGTTTCTATTGAACACATTCTGCCCAACGGGGCAACTGCGATTAGAAGATGAGCCCATGGAAAATGTCAATGCGTATGTCTACCTAGGCTGTCAATGCGTATGTCTACTTAGGCTGTCAATGCGTATGTCTACTTAGGCTGTCAATGCGTATGTCTACTTAGGCTGTCAATGCGTATGTCTACTTAGGATGTCAATGCGTATGTCTACTTAGGCTGTCAATGCGTATGTCTACTTAGGCTGTCAATGCGTATGTCTACTTAGGCTGTCAATGCGTATGTCTACTTAGGCTGTCAATGCGTATGTCTACTTAGGCTGTCAATGCGTATGTCTACCCAGGCCAGGAAAACAAGAACAGCAACATTGATAATGAGATCTCACGCAGTAGAGCTGCGTGTTAGCGCAGCTTCAACCGCATTAAACTGATACTCCAGAAGATGACGGACATCGAGGATGAAGCTCACACCTTCAATAGCATGGATATCCCAGCAGATGACGGACGTCACGGCTGAGGCTCACACCTTCAATAGCATGGATATCCCAGCAGATGACGGACGTCACGGCTGAGGCTCACACCTTCAATAGCATGGATATCCCAGCAGATGACGGACGTCACGGCTGAGGCTCACACCTTCAATAGCATGGATATCCCAGCAGATGACGGACGTCACGGCTGAGGCTCACACCTTCAATAGCATGGATATCCCAGCAGATGACGGACGTCACGGCTGAGGCTCACACCTTCAATAACATGGATATCCCAGCAATGGTATACGTGTACGAAGTTTGGGGTTTACGCTAATCAGACTCATAGAAGTTCGGTGTTACCAACAGAACAATGGAGCCAAGTCTTAGCTATCTTCGTAAGAGATCATATCCGACATACCGACATCCGCGACCAAACATCCGCGACTCTTCGTCAATACGAAAGTAAAGATGGACCGGCCATGTGGTCTGCGTGACTGACGATAGATGGATGAGGAGGGTGTCTTTCTGGCGGCCATAGAAGAATTACAACCGCTCACCTGGTCGCCCGCCCACGAGATGGAGATATAGGTGCACCACGCATTTGGACCGTGTTTGTAATCCAAGGTTAGGACAGGGACAGTTTCAAACAGCTTTTAGCTATCTAATCTAGCATCAGGTAACCTTGCCTAGCTATTGGTTATCTAATCGGGATCAAGATGCTGAGCAGCACATGAGCTGCAGTGGTTAGTGACCCATAGCTGACTGCTAGCGTCAAAGCCAGCGAACCATAGCTGCCAAGACCCTTCTACACCTCCATGCGGTGATCCTGGATAACAGGCTGCAGCAGAGCAGACTGGCTAAGGAGAAGGATGGAAGAGGGAATGCTAACCCGGTACTAAAAAAATGCTTGCTGAAGTCGGATGTGTTGGACCGAAAAGTGCAAATATCGCAGCCAAGCTGTAAACTACGACACAACGCATTCCGTTCTCTGGACTACATTCTGCTACTTAAGCCATTTCAGGGTTTGGTAGTGGGAGATTGAGAACGAACGAAGAACTATAAGAAGAATATCATGATTCAAGTATTCAGGTAAGTAACAGTTGACGCCTCTACGCGTCATCACCGGCAGTTATTATTTTAGGAAAGATTTACTGTTCTAGCACCACCCGGATGGTCAGTTCTGCATCTCCACGTCTACCTGTTCTTAGTACTGCTTATACATTGTCTAAACTTATCACAAAAGTAACACTACCCATGACGCTAGCAACATCATCGTGAATAACACAAACCACCGCTACATAAATGCTTTTGGGCAGACTTTTATTGAGAACACCAGTTTAGTTGTGACCCTATGCTCCAAATGAACTGAAAAATGACATCTGATAACAGAATATGTCGTACGTGGACCTGTCTTTCTAACAACACTCATTCATCAGGCGAGAGACGGGCGGAGTCCTGGCCCACGAGAGGACGGAGCAGGAACATTCTCAACTAACGAACTACAGTATCCATCAGTATCCACACCCTTCACCATTTACTCAGAGAGCTTGAGCACCTATGAGTATTCCCGGAATGCAGTGATGTTAACTCTTAAGAACACAATAGAACATAACAAAACATTCATTAATAGATCAATATCAACCGCAGATAACATCAACATATCATACACTATTTATCAGTAAAATAAATATCAAGCTGTGATTATTAGATATTTACATGTCCCAGTATAAATGATGCACAGAAACAAAACGCATTCTTCGTCTTTTCCAGTTTTCGCGTCATACGATAGAGTTGGCCCCTTTCAGGAAGCTTGTATCAAACACGTACACACTCGCCATTGTGATTATTGTATCATTTCGGTTTGCATGATGAGGTGGCTGGCTAATCCTATCACACCCCTCTGTAGCCGTCATTGACAAGACATGATGAGGCTGCTAATCACAGCCAACCCCTCTGTTGTCCTTGACAATATGCTTGTAAGATTACAGAACCCCTATTATTAACACATTTCCTCCCCGTTCACACACGGGTAAACAGGAGCCTAATTGTTTGCTTTGTATTGCCAAGACAAACAGTTCACCCAATGGGAGAATCCTTGTGCTAGCTACATTCAGCAGGGCTTCTCAAACCTTGGTTGGCTGGTAGCTATATTTGAGCCTCCCCCTGTCACTGCAACGTCTCTACGCCCCAAGCTTGTGATCAGTGTGTCCCAGTTCATGAGACGATGTTACAGACAGCCGGTATCGAATTTAAATCACGAGGGTTACATGAAGTCAACTTATTAGACAACGGACATAATTAAGTTATATCTATAAACAAAGGCCTACATAAAGTCAACCTAATGGACAGATGGCAACATGAAGTCACGTGAGTAAACAAAGGGCAACACGAAGTCACGTCAATAAACAAAGGGATATATAAGCTCAACTTAATGGACAAAGGGTAACGTTACGTCACGTCAGTAAACAAATGGCATCATGAAGTCGTGTCAGTAAGGCAGAGGCAGCATGAAGCCACGTCAACGAGGAAGGGCAGCATGAAGCCACGTCAACGAGGAAGGGCAGCATGAAGCCACGTCAACGAGAAAGGGCAGCATGAAGCCACGTCAACGAGGAAGGGCAGCATGAAGCCACGTCAACGAGGAAGGGCAGCATGAAGCCACGTCAACGAGAAAGGGCAGCATGAAGCCACGTCAACGAGAAAGGGCAGCATGAAGCCACGTCAACGAGAAAGGGCAGCATGAAACCACGTCAACGAGAAAGGGCAGCATGAATCCGTAACAATAAACCAAAATGTGTATTGATGATTAAACAGTGGTGACAAGGCTGTTACATTACTCGCGTCAAACACTGCTGCAATCCTGTGTTATATATGTGCAGGTCAATTGGCTTGTTCGTACACTTGAGCCGTTGAGTGGCGTGGGGAGCTTGAGCTGCCTTTGTTGAACCAAGTATGTTGTTGCGTCGACCGCCGAAAGCGGAGCTGTTGTAGGATTATACTGATGGCATCAATCCAGCTGCCACAAGCCCGTCCTCCTCCCCTGTAGCTAGATCTTCTTGCGATGTACGTTTGTAGTGGGAGGTGATCATGTCGCACTCATTTGTGATGACCGAATCTGCTATGTGCTTCATTTAAATGTATTCAGTACAAGGGGAAGTTAGAACAGCCATAAATGTATTCAGTACAAGGGGAAGTTAAACCAGCCATAAATGTATTAAGTACAAGGGGAAGTTAAACCAGTCATAAATGTATTAAGTACAAGGGGAAGTTAAACCAGTCATAAATGTATTCAGTAGACCGGAAGTTAAAACCATCATAAATGTATTCAGTACAAGGGGAACCATCATTTAAGTGTCGTCAGATCTCATTTTCTCTCTCCTGGTGACACCAATGAGCTTGGTAGACGTGTCAGCTCAAATGTTCCTTTCCTAAGCCTTAGATAAGGACTATGTTTGGTATTGGTATCATATAGCGGGTAAACATTCACTGTTGATCAGTTGTTGCTTGGTTGTCAAGGTGATGTTCAGGTGTTTCTTCTTCTTCTTCTTCGTATGCAGTCAGACATCAACCTTTATTTTTTTCGAAAAAAGCAGCCGTCATCCTGAGACTGTCGACACTGCCATAGAGCTTGTCTAGTGTTGCCACTGGTGATGGCCACATCTGCTCTCTCTGATCCTCGTATATCGGGCAGTTTCCCATTTGGTCATGTATCTAGCTCTAATAAGCCGTTTTGACTCTTCGTATGTCATACTAGTATCTGGTTGTGGTAGTCTTGCACCTTCTTTTGCAAGTCTGTCTGCCTCCTCGTTGCCTTGGATGTTGCAGTGGGATGGAACCCACTGTACCACTACCTTTTTTGGTGCGGACTGCTGGCATAGTTGGCAGAGTACTGCTCTTAAATCATTAAGTTAAGTATTTTTCTGGCTTTTTAGTGATGTGACTACGGCCAAGACATCTGTAAGCAGGACTATGTGGCTTTCATTCCTTTTACCTGTCACCATTTCTTCCACTGCCGCCCTCAGTGCCTCTGCCTCCGCTCTGAAATTGCTTGTGTATTTTCCAGTAGCGAATGACAGTGTTATTTTTCTGCCATTTGGTAGGTTCAAAAATGCTCCTGCCCCTCCGTTCTGTGTTCTGTTTGTTACAGAACCGTCGGTGTATGCATAGGTCCAGTCCATGCTTGGATAGTTTTTCGTTATGAAACTCAGGGTAGTATCTCTTCTTTCTTTTTCAGTCTGGCAGTTTTTGTTTCCGATACCTGGTAAATTTTCTACCACCTCTGGAAATATATGCTGCCTCCAGGTAGGTTTTCGTACAGTGGGGATGGGATTTGGTGTTGTTAGTGCGTTCATAGGGTCTTCGTGCATCTTTGCTTTGGCTATTTCTGCAAAGTTTCTCCGCTTTAGTTTCCCATTTCCGAAATGTTTAGTCTTTGGTGCATTGGATGGTCAGTCAGTCTTCTGAGTTTCTCTGATTGCAGCTGGGCTCTGCAGTCTCTTCTGTCGGTCATGGATGGCAGTTTTGTAATCTTTTCAAGTTCTACAATTGGCGTTGACTTCATGCCTCCTGTTATAACTCTCATGGCTTGGTTTTGGAGTTTGCTAATTTTATCGAAGTTCGCCTTCGCTGCTGTTGTCCATGCCGCAATGCCATACTCGAGAACTGGTCTCACTCTTCCAGTGTACAGTTTCTTTAGTACACTTTCGTCTGCTCCCCAGCTTGTGCCAGCAAGTTTCCTCATGATTGCCATTCTTTGTCTGGCTCTCATTCGGTTTCTCTCGATCTGACTTTTCCATGTCATGCGCCGATCAAATGTGACTCCCAGGTAGTTTGGGTTGTCGTTTGGCTGCAGGTATTTGCCATTAAGACTTAATTTGGTGTTTTGGGGTTGGTTTGATAGCGAGAATATTGTACATGCCGTTTTTTCCTCGTTTATTTTGACCAGCCATGAGTTCGCCCACTCTTCCAGCGATGTTAGGGCCTGCTGCATCCGATTTCTTGCTATGATGAGATTCTTTTCAGAGGTCCACATAGCCAGATCGTCTGCAAACATTGAGCTATGGACTCTTCTTGGTATATTCTCTGCTATGTTATTTATATACACCAGGAAGAGTGTGGGCGACAGTACTCCCCCTTGGGGTACTCCCTGCTCAAGTGTCACCTTTTTGCTCATCTGCCCTTGTACTTGAACTCTGGCTGTTCTGTTTTTGAGGTAGTGACTGATCCATTTGTACATTTTCCCACAAACTTCACTTCTTCTTAGCTTGACTAAGTCCCTCTTTCCAGACTTTGTCAAATGCCTTTTCTAGGTCCACGCAAACCGTTACTGTGTGTTGTTGCTCCTGGTAGGCATCTTTTATTTCCTTGGCTATGAGGATGCCCTGATCCTCAGTGGATCTGTCTTGTCTAAAGCCTGCTTGCTGTGGAATTAGTATGTGTTTTTCATCCAGATGCCACATCAGTCTGGTGTTTATCATACGTTCCATCAGTTTGCCTAAGCAGCTCAGTAGGCTGATAGGCCTGTATCCATTTGGATCTGTTTTGTCTTTTCCTTTCTTTGGTACTGCGTCTTTCCATGCCTGGGGTACAATACCCCTTTTCCAGCTTTGGTTCAGGACTGATAGTAGTTTCCTCTTTGCTGTTTGGCCCAGCCCCATCAGCATTTCGTTTGTTATCCCGTCTTTTCCGGGAGATTTCCTTTTCTTTAATGTTCTCATGGCCTCTTCCATTTCATTCATTGTTAATTTTGCCACCATATGCTCTTCTGGTGTCATATTGATGTTGTCGTGCCCCTTTTGCTCTTCACTAATGTCTGTATGCCTATCTGCAGGGACATCAATTCTCTGGCATAATGTCCAACAAAGGCGTTTGCTGCTTTTTTTCCAGTGAGCATGTTGTCACCCTGTTTGAATGTAATTTGTTTGTTTGATGGAGTTTCGTCATTCATTGCTCTGACTAGCTTCCATAGTTTGTTCCCTTCTTTGTCTAGATTGAGGCTTTCTGTTTTGTTTTTCCAGCTTTCTCTTGCTGTTTGGTTTAGAGTGTATTTGTATTTCGCCGTGGTGGCTTTGAGGGCGATATTTGTCTCTATAGATTGTTCTCGCTCTTCCATGTTCCTAGCATTTGTGACTGCGTCTTCCGCTTTCTGCAATTCATCATTCCAATAGGGCTTATAATTTTTCCTTGCCCCTCTTGGGATGGTTTCAGTGGCAGCTTGCATTATTGCTTTGCTTAGGCTTTCCACCATGGGCTTCATTTTGTTATTCTGTGTGTTGATGGTTTCACACAGCCCATCTGTCAGGCTAGCAAATCTGTCACAGTCGGCTCGTTTGTAATTCCAACGTGGGAGCGGTTTTGTTTCCCGTGGGCCTACTTCCATATCAACTTTTAGCCTAATTGGCCTGTGGTCGCTACCTGCCAATTGGTTTAGCACTTGGCGGTCTATTTTATGGTGAATGTCCACCGTGGAAAAGGCCAAATCTGGAGTAGAGGTGGTATGCCATGTTTTAGAATAGAAGCTAGGGCTACCCTCCGGCCTATTGATTAGATAGAGATTTGTGTCTATCTCCCAATCTTCCACTTTGTCACCTCTACTGTCTGTGTCCGAGTATCCCCATCTCTCCGAGTGGCTGTTGAAGTCTCCAACTACTATGCAGTTGGAGTCTTTGACTTCCATACTCGTGAGCGATAGGTCTTTGTTTGGTGGTCCGTACAGGTTGAAGATGCGGATCTTCGTCTCTTGAGCCATTATGTCAACTCCTACAATTTTTGCTTGTCCGGTGTGATTGACAGATACCGCGCTACTCGGTATGCAGTTACGGGTCAGTATCAGAACCCTTCCTTTGTGACCTTCTCTATCAAGACAGAAGGCCTGGTATCCTCTGATTTAGAATTTGTGGTTGTTGTTGAGGTGGTTCAGTTGTTTGACCAGCGGGCACAGTTGATAAGTCAGAGCAAGGCAAGGCTTGCTGACATCACATTAACAATTTCGCTATCACGCCATTGGTTGAATACTTTCCAGATATTTGAAATCTTGGGTTTATTTAAGATTCACATTGATTGTTCTTACTTTTAGTTGACCTGGTGTTCTGTTGTTCCTTGTAGCTTCCTGCCAACAGCAGCATAGATGTCTACTTTGCTCTAGTGTTTGAGTCTATTTAGATGGATAACCACTCATGAAGAAACTAGTTGTATACAGACTCTACAGAGCCTTCTAAACTAGTATAAAGAAGTTAAGTTAAGTTGTCTTTCGTGTATTAATCTTCATGTCTGTCACAGGCTGTGCCAATTACATATATATCGTTCTGCAGCTTATCGACATCCTTGTATATTAATTAAGCGTAGGTCGTCTTCACAGAGTAGTTCATGTATTGAGCTTGCTTCCATCTCCGTTAGTGCAATGTAGCTGGCGTTTTTCGTTGTTGTATAGTTGAAATGTCGAGGTCATTGAGAAAACACACAGCCGTGCCCTACACCAGGTGTTATTTCAACATCATTTGCAATTTCATCAGCCGTTCATTGGACATTTCTATTTGTAAAGAACAGAGCTCTCAAAGTGTATAGCAGCTGGCCATGTTTCGCAAGCCTTCATTGTCCAGGGTTTATTACTACCCATTAAAAGGTTTCCTTTGATCAATAAATGCAAAGTCCTATCATATTATACTGTTATTTTGTTTAGTTGTCGTAAGGCGAGTAAGACATCCGCGTACTCCACGGCGTTACGGAACACATGTTAAGGTAAGCTCATCAATTGGACTTAGCACATACATTTCATTCTAGACTTAGTAACCAGACGCTTCTGTGTGTTCCTTTTACTGTCCTTCTTCTTGCTGATCTGTACTAAAATTGTTGAAAATCGTCTGAAGCACTTTTATAAAAATGCTCTCCCCCACACCTGAATTACCTCAGTGATTTATTGCTTGAGTTGTTTGTAACTTTCTTGTTTTCAAATAATGTAAAAGCTGCCACAAGGTCCTTGGTTCTTGTAATAAATGCTGGTCATCCCTGTGTGTCCATTGCCTTTATACGATCTTGAAAGTTATATTTCCATCGCTGTTGTTTCTTTTTACTTTCCTCTTCTACCGTGAGGTGTAGAGGTACTGTTGTTTCTCATGTTTGTTAAATATTGGTTTACGTTTTTGTGATTAATCATTGAAGTAAGTCGGATTGAAACTCGTATCTCTTAACCTTATCCTAACTACAAAACCCAAAATACATGTATCTGTTTGTCTGGCGTGCACTAACTCTCAAACTGTGAGCTCTAGTTCATTCTGTTAAGAATTTATAGGTCAACGCTAATAGTTTCAGCTCGTTGCGTCGTTCCCTGTCCGAGTTAATTAACATTAACGAAGTTAAACTTTTTACATCAAATGCGTTCTTTTGGTAAACTAAACAGTGTCATATTTTAGCGTGGCAGCTCAAAGTCAGATATTAGAAGACCCAGGAATAATCCATGTTTGGAACTGATCAGTATAAGGGGACATCAGTCCTTTAACCCCTGACAACGTGCGAGTTGGGACTTGTTGACAAATCATAATCTCGAAGTATAAACATTGACCCGGTCATGTGCATCGCATGCGAGCTTTCAGTTTGGTAACATTCGTTCTCTCACCTTATTCTGGTTGAGTTTTCTGTGTTAAGTGAATATTTCGTACAGAACGATTATCGTAAGGCCGTCAGCAATTTAAAGGCTTAATCCTTTTATTTTTTTAAAACTCTCAGACACCAGGTAGTAACGACCAACACAATTTATTTCAAATCGATATGTCAACTTAAAGTTACTACTGAATTGAGTGCATTACAAAGTTCTTATTTCTCGGACGAAAAAGGGGGGGGGGGTGTTATAGTTATAAAGGTAAAGGTCAAGGTGGGTCCCGTGGCAACAGTTGCCGTCAGGGATGAAGATAACTCTTCATGGACTAAACCGCAGCCTATGTGAAGGTGGGGTGGCCAGTCCCCTTCCTTGCTGTTTATACCTTCTCTAACTCATACTTCAGGTGCCCATTTACAGCTGGGTCGACTGTAAAAGCGGTAGTTCCAGGAACGAACCACTCCAGGAATTTTTTGTCTGTCCGTCTGTGTCATGGTGTAATCCCGGTCTCAGCAAGGCTGCTGACTATCGCCCAGCTCTCCACAATATTGCAGGTGTGAAGACGTACGGGTCTAGTACACCATCAAAATCTCTTGAGCGATGTATGCATACAGACATTAGTTGTTGGCCAGGCTCCTTCAATGACTCGTCTTTAGGGATTTTCATTACTCGGGTTTGTTTTGTTTCGCTGCGTTGTTTGGAAAGAAATACATTTTCTGTGTCTCTGATGTTAAATATGTTGAAGGAGCTCTGTTTAGTCCGTATTGATCATGTCCAATAACATCTCTATTGATCTTTCACTTTTGGAGTAATCCAGTTACTTACATATTTGTCTTTCTACCTTCATCTCACATTTAAACCACAGAGGCGGGTGGTACGGTGGGGGGGGGGGGGGGGGAGGGGGGGGCGGGGGAGTGTATGGCCAAGAGGATGAGAGCTTGGTATGCAAACCCAATAAACCAGGTTTAGATCTCGTTGCGTTCGGCTTGACCAAACTGAACACTTTGAGCTTTCTTTTATGGTATCACTGCTTCATCTAGTAGACCCAACTGTAAATGGGTACCTGAGGAAGCCTGAAACTTTTGAGCCGCCACAGGAGCAAAAGAGTACATTGCACTGTCCTCAGCACATTAATCAATGAAAGAGGCTAAGCTCACATGGGCGCGCCCATTGAGGTGATTTACGAGACATTGACAAGCACACCTGGGCGCGCCCATTGAAGTGATTCTGTGACATTGACAAGCACACATGAGAGCGCCTATTGAAGTGATTTACGAGACATTGACAAGCACACATGGGAGCGCCTATTGAACCGGTTTATGAGACATTGACAAGCACACATGGGCGCGCCCATTGAAGTGATTTACGAGACATTGACAAGCACACATGGGCGCGCCCATTGAAGTGATTCTGTGACATTGACAAGCACACATGGGAGCGCCTAGACACATTGAAGTAGTTCTGTGACATTGAGAAACACACATAGGAACGCCCATTGAAGTGGTTTTGTGACATTGTCAAACACACATGGGAGCGCCAATTGAAGTGATTCTGTGACATTGTCAAACACACATGGGAGCGCCAATTGAAGTGATTCTGTGACATTGGCAAACACACATGGGAGCGCCACTTGAAGTGATTCTGTGACATTGTCAAACACACATGGGAGCGCCTAGACACATGGACGCGGTTCTGTGAGACATTGTAGTAGTTGTCCATCACAAGTGATGAAGACCACTCTCTTTGTTCAGCCGTGTGGACAGTCGTATCTCCTGCTGTGTCCGCTGAAATGGGTGACTTGCGCGGAGATTTGGATTAAAGTGAGGAAGAAACTGCGCCTTTTGTCAACCTCACTCACAAAGAGGCAAGACATTCATCGAGACGACTGGAGATAGCATAGGATGCAGATTTTCTCTCAGGGTTACCACCGAAGCCTTTCCGTAAACATGTAACCCGCAGGGTAGAAAGGTGGGAAGGCATCTAACGCAGTTTGTCGTGCCTTTTCGATAACCACAAGAGGTCGTATGGACAACACTCAGCGTGTGAGTGAGTCTGGCATCTCTCCCCAGCTGTATTCAGCTCATCATAGTAGCATCTAAAATTCCCACACGCCAAATTCGTGAAGTTGAACCGGCAGAACTAACCCGTGAAACACGACAGAGGTATAACTGGTTTAAGCGTAGTTCCATTCACTGATTCAGCCGGCGTCCAGACCAGGATAAACGCATGGAAGAAATCACAAAAAAAGAACGAAATAACAAGTCCCGACGGAAAACAACACCACGTTTCCGTGAACACAAGTGTAAGTCGTCGACTAGTGTGAATTCCAGGCAAATCCGTTGTCTGACGGCATCCATAATGATCCAAAACAGTAGAGAAATGTAGACTCGCAGCCAGTTATGGCGCCATCTTTGCCAGAGACATTGTGCATGTTTCAATAACACGTGTATTTTAATTATTATCATGATAACCCATTTAAAAACTGGTAAACATAATCGTTTACAACATCAGGCTTATCTTCTATAGCCCTAACATCTGCTCTCTTCTATAGCCCTAACATCTCTTCTCTTCTATAGCCCTAACATCTGCTCTCTTCTATAGCCCTAACATCTCTTCTCTTCTATAGCCCTAACATCTGCTCTCTTCTATAGCCCTAACATCTGCTCTCTTCTATAGCCCTAACATCTCTTCTCTTCTATAGCCCTAACATCTGCTCTCTTCTATAGCCCTAACATCTGCTCTCTTCTATAGCCCTAACATCTGCTCTCTTCTATAGCCCTAACATCTCTTCTCTTCTATAGCCCTAACATCTGCTCTCTTCTATAGCCCTAACATCTCTTCTCTTCTATAGCCCTAACATCTGCTCTCTTCTATAGCCCTAACATCTCTTCTCTTCTATAGCCCTAACATCTGCTCTCTTCTATAGCCCTAACATCTCTTCTCTTCTATAGCCCTAACATCTCTTCTCTTCTATAGCCCTAACATCTCTTCTCTTCTATAGCCCTAACATCTGCTGTCTTCTATAGCCCTAACATCTGCTCTCTTCTATAGCCCTAACATCTGCTCTCTTCTATAGCCCTAACATCTCTTCTCTTCTATAGCCCTAACATCTCTTCTCTTCTATAGCCCTAACATCTGCTCTCTTCTATAGCCCTAACATCTGCTCTCTTCTATAGCCCTAACATCTGCTCTCTTCTATAGCCCTAACATCTGCTCTCTTCTATAGCCCTAACATCTGCTCTCTTCTATAGCCCTAACATCTCTTCTCTTCTATAGCCCTAACATCTCTTCTCTTCTATAGCCCTAACATCTCTTCTCTTCTATAGCCCTAACATCTGCTCTCTTCTATAGCCCTAACATCTGCTCTCTTCTATAGCCCTAACATCTGCTCTCTTCTATAGCCCTAACATCTGCTCTCTTCTATAGCCCTAACATCTCTTCTCTTCTATAGCCCTAACATCTCTTCTCTTCTATAGCCCTAACATCTGCTCTCTTCTATAGCCCTAACATCTGCTCTCTTCTATAGCCCTAACATCTGCTCTCTTCTATAGCCCTAACATCTCTTCTCTTCTATAGCCCTATCATCTCTTCTCTTCTATAGCCCTCACATTTGCTTCCTCTAAGTAGAAGGAGGAGACGAGGAAGGAATAAAGAAAAGGGAGGAGGAGGATATGCTAGTCGGTAAACGTGTGTTTGCACGAGTCAGCTGCCTTGTACAGCTTACCTTGGCTATTTGACCAAATAGGTGAGATTAGTATCATTAATCAAAACCTTATCAGTTGCCTGTCAGCATTGATCTACAGCGCCTACACTCCAACGTTGTAAAACATTCACCTGTCTATGTCGGTGGAAGTTTTAAGGCTGAAATTTCTATACGGTGTGGTAACCAGCTCTATGTCCCGTCTTAGTTGCCTCTTACAACATGCCTGTCAGGTCACAGTGCCTACATTCTTTGTTCCCATTTCAGGCTTCGATAACAGTGTGTAAATCTGTCACAAGTGTTGTAATATTGTTTTACCTCTTTCTATGTCTGGTTATATAACTATTTGTTTGCCTGCTCTTTTTTACTTTATTTATTGCATTTCTTTTGGTTCGTGTTCTTTGTTAAAATGTGTTTATGTTTAATGTTGTATATGTTTCCTCTCCCATTTCCCCATTTCTCTCCCCCCCCCCCCCCTCCCCCAACCACCTTACACCCCCAAAATAGATACGTAATTAATTGTTTAAAATAATGCGATTTTAGTTTTCGTTTTTTTTAATTGGCATTTTCTGACAGGCACTCTAGAAGTTTTACTTTAAAGTTTATCAAAGGCACCCCTCTGCCCCCCTCCCACCCCCGCCCCCCCCCTACCCCACCCCAATCATACGATTATTATGGTTTGCGTTGTCTGATTTTCCAACACCACTCAGTCTGTGGTTGAAAGTGCAGTGCCTCGACAGAATGAGACCAAAGTACCAAAATAGCGTCTAGGGAACTGCGTAGGCTAGTGGTTAAGTGACACGGCTCCCATCCCAAAGGTTTTGGGTTCGCTCCCCATCACAGCACCGGCCGTTACCCCGGGGAAGCAAGCCCTTATAAAATGCAAGAGGAAGCAGACCCTTACAGAAAATGAATGCCGAAGTCGGATGCACTGGGTCGACAGGTGCAAAATAAAAACATAGTGAAACGCACACCGCCTTTGGGGAATAGAGAAATTAGGCCAAAAAATGCGTCTATTTCACCTCATTGGAATTCCAATCAAATTGTGGGCCATCGGAAAAGGATTGGAATGTCGTACCAGGCCCGCTAGTGGAGTTTTTAGTCAGTTGGTAGAGTGTGGAATGTGTCTCGTGTGTGAATTGTTTCATGCGGGCACTGATGGAATATTGCATGTTTCATCTGGTGGAGTGGGGCACATGGTCTACCTAGGGAGTGGGGCACATGGTCTACCTAGGGAGTGGGACACATGGTCTACCTAGGGAGTGGGGCACATGGTCTACCTAGGGAGTGGGGCATTTGGTCCACTAATGGATTGTGTATGTAACCCACTGATGGAGTATTGCACATGGGCCGCTGGCGGCGTCTGGTTTGTGACCCGCTTATAGGATGTGGCATGTTACCCACTGATGGAACTACGTATTTGGTCCACTGATGGCATTCTTGCACGTGCCCCACTGATGGAGTGCCGCTTGGGACGCACTGATGGAATGTTGCAAATGCCCCGTTTGATGGCTTGTAACATGGGTCCCGCTGATGGCTTGTAACATGGGTCCCGCTGATGGCTTGTAACATGGGTCCCGCTGATGGCTTGTAACATGGGTCCCGCTGATGGCTTGTGACATGGGGTCTGGTGATGGCTTGTAATATGGGTCAAGCGGATGGCATGTGCCATGGGGTCTGGTGATGGCTTGTGACATGGGGTCTGGTGATGGCTTGTAACATGGGTCCCGCTGATGGCCTGTGACATGGGGTCTGGTGATGGCTTGTAACATGGGTCCCGCTGATGGCCTGTGACATGGGGTCTGGTGATGGCTTGTGACATGGGGTCTGGTGATGTCTTGTGACATGGGGTCTGGTGATGGCTTGTGGCATGGGGTCTGGTGATGGCTTGTGACATGGGGTCTGGTGATGGCTTGTGACATGGGGTCTGGTGATGGCTTGTGACATGGGGTCTGGTGATGGCTTGTGACATGGGGTCTGGTGATGGCTTGTGACATGGGGTCTGGTGATGGCTTGTGACATGGGGTCTGGTGATGGCTTGTGACATGGGGTCGGGTGATGGCTTGTGACATGGGGTCTTGTGATGGCTTGTGGCATGGGGCCTGCTGTTGGCCTGTGGCATGGGGGCCTGCCGATGGCTTCTGACATGTGACTCGCTGATGACTTTTTTGCGCATGATGCACTGATGGAGTGGTGCAAATACTCCTTGATTGTGTGTGACATCGGGCCTGCTAGTGGCTTGGCATATGGCCCGTTGATGGCGTGTAACATATGACCCACTAATGGCGTTTTGGAGAACCGTCTTTCATTCCGCACCGAAAAAAGAACAGAAGTTGCCCCCAAAATGTCTAACATACCTCGCTCTGTGGCACACGATTCGCGTTTCAATCTATAAAATATTGAAATTTGACAGTAAGGCGTCTTTGTTGTGGGCTGTTGCTTGCAATGCGCAAACACGGTCGAAGAAGAGACACAATAAAGAAATTGAACGATGTACGAATGGAATGTAAATGCAGGGCAAATGGTAATGTTAGGCTTTTTTTCGAGGTGGACGAATATTGGCGATATGAATTGGGAATTCTTCGTACATTCACTGTGGCTTAAGATTCTTTTTCGAAGTGTTACATTTTTCATGTTTTTAAAATAGGGTAATGTATTACTTGGTTTTTAAAAATATATTTGTTAGAAAGATATGAACTTAAATTATTTTAAAGAATGAATGCGTTATAATTGCCAGATGTACTGTGTCTTTTATGCTGCTAGTGTTTTTTATGCTGCTAGTGTTTTTTTTGTGTTGTTAGTGTTTTTTGTGTTGTTAGTGTTTTTTGTGTTGTTAGTGTTTTTTGTGTTGTTAGTGTTTTTTGTGTTGTTAGTGTTTTTTGTGTTAGTGTTTTTTGTGTTGTTAGTGTTTTTTGTGTTGTTAGTGTTTTTTATGTTGTTAGTGTTTTTTGTGTTGTTAGTGTTTTTTGTGTTGTTAGTGTTTTTTGTGTTGTTAGTGT
The DNA here is from genome assembly GCA_036924085.1 of Ariolimax columbianus. NCBI lineage: Eukaryota > Metazoa > Mollusca > Gastropoda > Stylommatophora > Arionidae > Ariolimax > Ariolimax columbianus. The sequence continues at coordinate 27,193,727 of JAVGWX010000021.1, read as the reverse complement.
TTTGTGTGTTGTTAGTGTTTTTTGTGTTGTTAGTGTTTTTTATGCTGCTAGTGTTTTTTGTGTGTTATTAGTGTTTTTTATGTTGTTAGTGTTTTAATTGTATTTTTAGTTATTTTTTTGTGATGTCAGTGTTTTTTGTGTTATTAGTGTTTTTATTGTATTCTTTCAGTTATTGTTTTTTGTGATGTTAGTTCTTTTGGGTTGTTAGTGTTTTAAAGTGTTTTTGTGTTGTTGTTTTTTTGTTTTTTATGTTTTTAGTGTTTTTGTGCTATTTTTTCTATTTTGTTGTTTGTTAGTGGTTTTTGTGTTTTGTGTTGCTAGTGTTTTTAGTTTTGTTAGTGTTTTTTTTTTGGGGGGGGGGGGGGGGGGGGTGGGGGGAGGGATTTTACTCGGTTAGTGTTTTTTGTGATGTTAGCGTTTATTGTATTGTTAGTATTTGTTTGTTTTAGGGCTTTAAAGTGTTTTTGTATAGTTAGTGTTTTTTTTTAACTTTAAAGGGGCTCGACTTCATTGCCTCGGGTTTTTTCACCATTTTAGCTCGGTCTGAACACGAGGCAAACGGCTTGACCACCGCGCCACAGATACTTTAAAGTTAAAGTGTTTTTGTATCAGTGTTGTTTGTGTTGTTAGTGTTATTAGTGTTTTTTGTGTTATTAATTATTCTTTTCTGTTGTTAGCGATTTTTGTGCTATTAGTGGTTTTGTATTGTTCATGTTTTCGTGTTGTTGGTAATTTTTGTATTGTTTGATTTTTCGTGTTTTTCGTGTTTTTGTGATGCTAGTGTTTTTGTGTTGTAATTTTTTTTGTACTGTTAGAGGGGTTTGTGTGACTGTTTTTTGTGTGTTTTTTTTAAAGTATTTTTTTGTGTTGTTTGTATTTTTGGGTTGCTAGTATTGTTAGTGTTTTTTGGGTTATTGTTTTTTTGTGATGTTAGTGTTTATTGTGTTGTTAGTATGTTTAGGTGCTATACGTGTTTTTTATGTTTAAGTGTTTTTGTATTATCAGTGTTATTAGTGTTTTATTATTTTTTGTGTCTTAAGTGGATTTAGTGTCTTTTAGTGTTTACAGTGTTTTTGGTGTTGCTTACTTTGTACTTACTGTGTCTTCTTTGTGGCTCCTGAATCTCTCCGGGAAGTGGAAGTCTCTCATGGACCATGTTATAGAACGTTTTCAATTTTCGCAACTTTAAAAATGAGATTTTCACAAGTGGTTGTGTTGTACCGATATCAGCTTCGGCGTTTTCTTTCTCCTACAAATGTTTTTCCGACGTTGGGTCGTAGTTTACAGATAGGCTGCGATATCTGAGCATAAAGTGTTTTTAATGTTTCGATTTCGCTACGTTTTGGCTTGGCTTGGCTTCGTTCGTTCTCAATCTCCCACTACCAAACCCTGAAAGGGCTTAAGTAGCAGAATGTAGTCCAGAGAACGGAATGCGTTGTGTCGTAGTTTACAGCTTGACTGCGATATTTGCACCTTTCGGTCCAACACATCCGATTTCAGCAATCATTTTTTTAGTACCGGGTTAGCATTCCCTATTCGATCCCTTCTCCTTAGCCAGTCTGCCCTGCTGCAGCCTGTTATCCAGGATCACCACGTGGAGGCGAAGAAGGGTCTTGGCAGCTTTGGTTCGCTGGCCCTGACGCTAGCAGTCAGCTATGGGTCGCTGACCGCTGCAGCTCATGCGCTGGTCAGCAACTTGATCTCCGCCACGTTTTAAAGTGTTTCTAATATTCAAAATTTGCTGTTTTTAAATTGTTATTTAATATACAACTTTCGCTATGTTTTAAAGTGTTTTAATATATATCATTTACTTTCTCTTGAAGCGTTTAACAAGTATTTTTATAATGTGTTCAGTCTTACGTATTCTCATAGTGCCTCCACCACAGTTACCTGACCTCTACCTCAATCTGACCTTTTCGCACAGCTGACCTCCACCACAGCTGGTCTCCACCACACCTGACCTCTTCCCCAATCTGACCACCACCACAGCTGACCTCCTCCACAGCTGACCTCCACCACATCTGACCTCCACCACACCTGACCTCCTCATTAATCTGACTACCACCACAGCTGACCTCAACTACAGCTGACCTCCACCACAGCTGACATCCTCCACAGCTAACCTCAATCACACCTGACTTCCACCACAGTTGACCTCTACCTATTTCCCTCCTTACGTGAAAGCTGCGCCAAATCATTGTTATTCTCTTAAAGTTATACTTTTTTGCCACTTTCTTAATTTCACAAGTTGAGGTGATTAGCCCTTTGTACATTTCGATTCAACCATCTACGTCATAGATACTCGTGTGTACTTGGTCTCTTATTTGCTCCCCATTAAAGGCTTGGTGATCTAAACAGTGCCGTTTCATTCATACTGTTGTAATCTAAAGAAGTCAATATTCTGTACAAGTAACTTGCAATTGTCGACTATCGATCTCTGACCGAATTCTCTGTATGCGTTGTGGTTTAGTATACATACATCTAATCTATTTGTAAAATAGAGTATCTATTTATCTTGAGGGAGCCGCGTAGCTTAGTGGTTAGAAACCTCGCTTCGCATCTATGTGGTCCTGGGTCCATTCTAAAGTTGAAGCGGAAATGTTTTTTCAGACCGCATCGGCTCCCGAGTCGACCCAGCTTTAAATGGATACCGGTTCCGGTTCTGTCTATCTCTGTCCGTCCGTCTCTCTGTCCATCCGTCTGTCTATCTCTGTCCGTCTGTCTCTCTGTCCATCCGTCTGTCTATCTCTGTCCGTCCGTCTATCAATTCGTCTTTTTATCTGTCTGCATATCTGCCTACCCTTTATTTGTCTGCCTATCTACTGGTTTGTCTAACTACCTGACCGTCTGGTTATATGCATGTGATTATCTCTGTCTGTCTGTCTATCTGTCCCTTCGTCTGTCTGTCAACACGTCTCTTTATTCGTCTACTTGTATGTTCGCGTGCGTACCTGCTGGTTTGTCTGACTACTTGACCGTCTGGTTGTCTGTCTTCTGTTTTTGTCAGTCTGTTGGTCTCTGTGTCGGCCTCTATTCTTATCTCAGTAAACTTTCCTTCATTGCCCGTTGCTGAAATCTACCATTGGCGGTTTGTAGGGCTGAAAATAAAGGCTGCTTGTGCCTGTACTCGCCACGTAATGTACAGGCTTGGTTTCTAATTTACGCCTGACAAGAAAGAAACGTTTTACACCATTCACCATACATCCATCACCATTAACACCATTATTGGTCTTGGGTGGTCACCAAGATCGCTTGAACAACGTCATCCTAATCTCAAGTACACCTATCATTAATGTGTCTGATATATTTCTATCAGATGTCTGTCATAACACACGAGGGAGGTCAGTAAATGGCTATTAATAATAGCTAAATGAGATACTAAATTGAAAACCATATGTGACGCTTATTTCTCATCATAATATCCACCAACAATGAGGCACTTATCTCATCGCTTTATCATTGCACCAAAATCTGCACCATAGAAGTCTATTATCTACTGTCTCAGTCACAGCTTGCACCATAGAAGTCTTTTGTCTGCTGTCTCAGCCACAACTTGCATCATAGAAGTCTTTGTTCTACTGTCTCAGCCACAACCTGTACCACAGAAGTGTTTTCTCTACTGTCTCAGCCACAACCGGTACCATATAAGTTTTTATTCTACTGTCTCAACCACAACCTGTCCCACAGAAGTCTTTGCGCTACTGTCTCAGCCACAACCGGTACCATAGAAGTCTTGGCTCTACTGTCTCAGCCACAACCTGTACCATATAAGTCTTTGGTCTGCTGTCTCAGCCACAACCAGCAGCATAGACGTCGTTGATCTACTGTCTCAGCCACAACCTGTACCAAAGAAGTCATTGCTCTACTGTCTCAGCCACAACCTGTACCATATAAGTCTTTGCTCTACTGTCTCAGCCACATATGTACTTCACGTTCACCCTTCTCTTCATTAGCGAAACGTATCCCGCCAAGGTGGGTCGTCCCGCCAAGGTGAGGTCTGCAAAATGCTGTAGGCTAAATCATGCGAATACAATTTTGCAATGGCTACACTGTCCATTGTTCTCGCCTGTCAGCTTGAATCATCTCCCTCACCTTCCACAAACATGCTTTTGCTGCAATATGAGAAAATCGACCAGATCTGGCGTAACCAGCAATATCTCAGAAGATTGATCGACCCAGTTATGCACCGAGTTACGCGACAAACACATCTCACAGTAAACTGGAAGCATTACATTATGAATATACTTTGTACAAAGTTATTTTGCTTCCCCCTCCCACAAATAAACAATAAACAACACGATATTTTTTTAAATTGTACCTTCTCTTATCACTGACACCATTATGTAATTCAGCTGTGCATGTACAAGCGACACCTAGCGTTTGCTGTCTACAATAATAAAAAAAAAGCTGAATGTTGCTGGCACCTAATGACACCTTTGGAAACTACCAACTACATTTTTCAGTTGTCACATATCAGTGTGAGACCGTCTTACTGACTTATCCTCGTATTATAATGTATGTCATGGACATGCTAACATACTATTACCACAATTCTACGACCGATGGTCAATAAAATATAATTCAAACATTCACATAATTTTCATTCAATATATTTCAAAAGTATAAAAGAAATTATAGGGTTAGAGTATATTTCTAAAACTCACACATGAGTAGATGTAGTGACGTAGATTGCCAGCGTTCACTAGAGCAGCGTTAGTGGTGTGTGACAATATATACATCATTGTGCAGTCGTCGGGATGAATGGTGTAAGGTATGTATGGGGGATGGTGTAAGGTATGTATGGTGTAAGGTATGTATGGTGAATGGTGTAAGAAATGGATGGTGTAAGGTATGTATGGTGAATGGTGTAAGAAATGGATGGTGTAAGGTATGTATGGTGAATGGTGTAAGGTATGTATGGTGTAAGGTATGTATGGTGAATGGTGTAAGAAATGGATGGTGTAAGGTATGTACGGTGAATGGTGTAAGGTATGTATGGTGTAAGGTATGTATGGTGAATGGTGTAAGGTATGTATGGTGTAAGGTATGTATGGTGAATGGTGTAAGGTATGTATGGGGGATGGTGTAACGTATGTATGGTGTAAGGTATGTATGATGAATGGTGTAAGGTATGTATGGTGTAAGGTATGTATGGTGAATTGTGTAATAAATGGATGGTGTAAGGTATGTAGGGTGAATGGTGTAAGAAATGGATGGTGTAAGGTATGGATGGTGGATGGTGTAAGAAATGGAGGGTGTAAGGTATGTATGGTGTATGGTGTAAGGTATGTATGGCGAATGGTGTAAGAAATGGATGGTGTAAGGTATGTATGGTGGATGGTGTAAGGTATGTATGGTGAATTGTGTACGGAAGGGATAGTGTATGGTATGTATGGTGAACAGTGTCATGTATGTATGGTGAATGGTGTAAGGAATGTATGATGTATGGTGTAAGGTATGTATGGTGAATAGTGAAAGGTATGTAGGGTGAATGGTGTAAGGTATGTATGGTGAAGGGTGTAAATTATGTATGGCGGATGGTGTAAGGTATGTATGGGGAATGGTGTAAGGTATGTATGGTGAAAGGTATGTATGGCGGATAGTGTAAGGTATGTATGGTGAATGGTGTAAGGTATGTATGGCGGATGGTGTACGGTATGTATGGGGAATGGTGTAAGGTATGTATGGGGAATGGTGTAAGGTATGTATGGGGAACGGTGTAAGGTATGTATGGGGAATGGTGTAATGTATGTATGGGGAATGGTGTAAGGTATGTATGGGGAATGGTGTACGGTATGTATGGGGAATGGTGTAAGGTATATATGGGGAATGGTGTAAGGTATGTATGGTGTAAGGTATGTATGGCGGATAGTGTAAGGTATGTATGGTGAATGGTGTAAGGTATGTATGGCGGATGGTGTAAGGTATGTATGGGGAATGGTGTAAGGTATGTATGGTGTAAGGTATGTATGGCGGATAGTGTAAGGTATGTATGGTGAATGGTGTAAGGTATGTATGGCGGATAGTGTAAGGTATGTATGGTGAATGGTGTAAGGCATTTATGGTGAATGGTGTAAGGCATGTATGGCGGATGGCGTAAGGTGTATGTATGGTGAATCACCATTCTATACATTATGTCCGTACAGGTGTTATGGCCGACTCATCTGATGGACATAGACACATCAATGATAGGTGTACATGTTTCCATTCAGATTAGGATGACGTTGTTCGAGCCATCATTGGCCACATTCTTGGTGATCAGCCAAAGCCAATAATGATTGTGTTAATGGTGATGGAAATGGTGCTATGGAATGATGGTACTTTTGATCCTTTTAAAGAAAGTATTAATCATGATGGTTTTATGGAAATTTTTAATTATTGGATTACAATTATGGTGATAATTATGATGATGTTAGTGATAATGTTGATGTTAAAGCCGGAATGAGTAGACGGGAAACCTCTGATAAGTCTAATCTGTCCACAATACCTGTAGAGATCAACCCGTAGAGATCAACCTGTTTAGATCTGGTAGAAAATATTTCAGGTATTGGAAACAAGAACAGCCAGACTGAAAAAAAGAAAGAAGAGACATAACTCTGAGATAAATAACGAAAAACTACCCAAGCATGGACTGGACCCATGCATACACCGACGGTTCTGTAACAAACACAAAGAATGGAGGAGGAGGTGTATTCCTGAGCCTAACAAACGGTAGAAAAATAACACTGTCAGTGGCAACTGGAAAATTATCAAGCAATTTCAGAGCGGAGGCAGAGGCACTGAAGCCTGCAGTAGAAGCAATGCTGACAGGCGAAAGCAATGAAAGCCAGATAGTCCAGTTTACAGATGCCCTGTCCGTGGTTACAGCACTAGAAAGTCAGAAAAATATAGAACAATGATTTAAGAGCAGTACTCTGTCAACTATGCCAGCAGTCCGCACCAAAAAGAGTAGTGGTACAGTGTGTTCCATCCCACTGTAACATTCAAGGCAACGAGAAGGCAGACAGACTGGCAAAAGAAGGTGCAAGGTTACCACAACCAGATTCTAGTGTGACCTACGAAGAGTCCAAAAGGTTTATTAGGGACAGATACACGACCAAATGGGAAACAGAACATACTGGCTACACACAAAAATGATGACTATTACCAGTTGAACAGAAGAGAGCAGGTCGTGATCTTCAGACTCCGCACAGGCCACAACCGACTGAGGTACCATCTATTCAATAAACTGAAGATAGGTGGCACTGATGAATGCACCTGTGGTACAGGGAAAAGGACCGCTGAACATCTGCTGCAAAATTGCACGACATACGAGGACCAGAGAAAGCACATGGGGCCATCACCAGTGCCAACACTAGACAAGCTCTATGGCAGTGTCGACAGCCTCAGGATGACCGCTGCTTTCTTCGAACAAATTCAAGTTGACGTCTGACAGCGTACGAAGAAGAAGAGGAAGAAGAAGAAGGTGAACCTGTACATATCAACCTTCACAATGAGTATGTCAGTGGGACATGTAAGACATGTAAGACATGTAAGACATTGCAGACTTAGACAATAGGAGCGACGACGCGACATAATGATTAAAGGTAACCTTGAAATAGTTCTTTCACCTTGGGAGTCTGTAGGGATGTCAGTCGACATGGTACGCATGAACATAGCCTCGGCAGTTGGACATGGTAGTGGTCAATCGACGCAACAGGCCTTTGACGCTTCAGGCAGTTGGACATGGTAGTGGTCAATCGACGCACCAGGCCTTTGACGCTTCAGGCAGTTGGACATGGTAGTGGTCAATCGACGCAACAGGCCTTTGACGCTTCAGGCAGTTGGACATGGTAGTGGTCAATCGACGCAACAGGCCTTTGACGCTTCAGGCAGTTGGACATGGTAGTGGTCAATCGACGCAACAGGCCTTTGACGCTTCAGGCAGTTGGACATGGTAGTGGTCAATCGACGCACCAGGCCTTTGACGCTTCAGGCAGTTGGACATGGTAGTGGTCAATCGACGCAACAGGCCTTTGACGCTTCAGGCAGTTGGACATGGTAGTGGTCAATCGACGCAACAGGCCTTTGACGCTTCAGGGAACATTATTATTATTTTTGAAACACTTCTAGATCTTCCACTGCTCTGTTCACTTATTCCATCTGACAGGTACATTCAATAAAGCACGTGTCCCCTCGCTAAACAGGCGTGGACGACATTTGTATCTGTCAGGAATTTAACACCCTGAATCTTTCTCAGTCAAGTGCACTAAATGTGTACCATGCTTCTCGTGGTCTGGTCTGAGCGTGTTCAGATTAGTCTATTGATCGATCTTTCTGAGCGTGTTTAGATAAGTCTATTGATCGATCTGTCTGAGCGTGTTCAGATACGTCTATTGACCGATCTGTCTGAGCGTGTTCAGATAAGTCTATTGACCGATCTGTCTGAGCGTGTTCAGATAAGTCTATTGACCGATCTGTCTGAGCGTGTTCAGATAAGTCTATTGACCGACCTTTCTGAGCGTGTTCAGATGTCTATTGACCGATCTGTTAACCTCTTCGCCGATTAGTTATTATAACAGTAGTAGTATAGTCCGTCTTTTAATTCATAAACAGGTTACGAAACAATTCTCTACTAAACTGCATGTCAGATCCAAATGATTTTTCGCACGTAGCCTTAGAATATCCATGACGCTAAAACATTGATATCTTTTAGTCCATAGATGTTAGGACATTTGCATATCGGCGAATTCTGTTGATCTTTTAGGATCATTGCAAAGAATTAACACTAAATTTAAGATCTTACAGTACACAGCTGAATTTGTCAGCATTTTGTTCATAGGCGTATCTCCTTAATGTCTTGATAGATCAATTGATTGTTTGTGTTGCCCTTTATGCACAATCGTAAAAATGTCACCAATATGCAACAGTTAGTACAGCTCTTCGGTCACCCTTAGACACCCAGGTTGTATCAACTGCCCAGCTAATTGTATGTTGTGTAACACATTTGAATATTGAAATGTATTTGTTGCTATTGTATGTACACCTAATTGTTTCGATAAACATACGCTAATTCATCCATGTCTGCTAATCAGTATGTCCACAACATATTAATCACCCGAATCTGTCGATTCAAAGAGGTTGATCATTGTTACTGGCTGGACAAATTGTAATCCATCTCGGTGCCAGTATTGTTCTTCTTCCCTGAGCACAAGTTCAACACACTTCTTCCAGAACTGAATGTCTATTTTTGAAAAGTGCTCACGTGTCAGCACTTCAACATCACACATTTTAAATGTCCTGTTAATTAACTTGTCCTTTGACTTTAGCCCACACAAGTTCTAATGTTAATTTTAGTTTCCGGAGAGTAACAAGTTGATTTTTCGTCAACAGTTTCATTATCTCCCGTTTTATATATCTCTATTGAAATCTTCAAATTTCATTTTCCTTCTTTGCTTGATATGAGTGCACACTGAGTCCTGTCCAATCTCCTTCTTTGCTTGATATGAGTGCACACTGAGTCCTGTCCAATCTCCTTCTTTGCTTGATATGAGTGCACTCTGTCCTGTCCAATCTCCTTCTTTGCTTGATATGAGTGCACTCTGTCCTGTCCAATCTCCTTCTTTGCTTGATATGAGTGCACACTGAGTCCTGTCCAATCTCCTTCTTTGCTTGATATGAGTGCACACTGAGTCCTGTCCAATCTCCTTCTTTGCTTGATATGAGTGCACACTGAGTCCTGTCCAAACCAACGGTAAAAGGATGATCTATCCAGACCAAACGCCAATTGCGTTCGTATCTCTGGTCATGAATATCGCAATATAAATGACCCATTTTAGATTCCTGGCTGAAGAACTGTTATACTAAAACGGTAACTTTCTGCATTGTTATAAATGTACACTTCAGACTCGTTTTGAAATTGATATCAATGTCAGTTTTGAAAAAGCAACTATATGCCACAACAACCACACCTCAGACTTAATGTGCATCGATTGGCATCCTGTCAGTCTCGAGAGACAATGGACTTCACGCTAGAGAGGGGGGTTGACATCCTGTCAGTCTCGAGAGACAATGGACTTCACGCTAGAGAGGGGGGTTGACATCCTGTCAGTCTCGAGAGACAATGGACTTCACGCTAGAGAGGGGGGTTGACATCCTGTCAGTCTCGAGAGACAATGGACTTCACGCTAGAGAGGGGGGTTGACATCCTGTCAGTCTCGAGAGACAATGGACTTCACGCTAGAGAGGGGGGTTGACATCCTGTCAGTCTCGAGAGACAATGGACTTCACGCTAGAGAGGGGGGTTGACATCCTGTCAGTCTCGAGAGACAATGGACCACGCTAGAGAGGGAGGTTGACATCCTGTCAGTCTCGAGAGACAATGGACTTCACGCTTGAGAGGGGGGAGTCAGTTGTTGCCTTTGTTTTTGCCGCACACGTTTAGAGTCTGTATCTTGCGGCATCTTGTCTTCTCCTGCCTGCAGACCAACACACAAAGCCTGTCTCTAGTCGGGTCTGTCTTTGACAAGGTCCTCCGATTGCAGGTGTTCATAACCAACGCCTTCAGGTCACGCTTGCAAACGCCTTTGTAGCGCAGGAAGGTTCCAACTAATTTTACGTTTACCAGTGGTCAGCTCTCCGTATTGAATATCTTTTTGTTTTTGTCAATCCTCCAATCTGCACACGTGACCAAGCCACCACAAGCGGCGCTGGCTGAGGATCGTGACTAATCTGACAATCTTTGCACAGTCCAACACGTCGCTGTTAGTCACTTTATCACTCCATGAAATTCCAAGTCTGCGTCTCAGGCAGCGCATTTGAAAAGCATTTAGCCTTTTTCATGAGATACACACAGTGTCCATGTTTCGCTGCCATAGAGCAGGGTACTAATCACACATGATCTGTACACAACAACCGGTTTGGAGATGGTCAGCATGTTGTTATTCCACACTCTCTGTGTGAGCCTCTCAAGTGCTGATGAGGTCATTCTTAATCGCTTCTGCAGCTCCGCGTCCAGTGAAAGGTTGTCGGTGATGATTTATCCGAGGTAGTTAAAGTGATTTACTACCTCCAGATTTTTATCGTTTAAGACCATGTCTGGAAGATCTGCACCCTGAGCCATCACTTTCGTCTTTTGTAAGCTGGTGGTCCAATCAGATCACAAGAATGTGCCAACATATTAATGATGAGGATCTGTAATTCGGCTTCCGTGTGGGCGACCAGAGCAGCATCGTCTGCAAAGAACATATCCCGAATGACAGTCTCCCTTCTCTGACTTTTTGCTCGCAGTCCAGTCTCCCTTCTCTTACTGCTCGCAGTCCAGTATCCCTTCTCTTACTGCTCGCAGTCTGATTTGATTGAATAATCTCCCATCTGACCTAGTATGCAGAAAGACCCCCCTCTGTTGCAGTTCCAAAAGCGTGTCTAAGCACGATGGCAAAGGAAATGCCAAATAGAGTCGGAGCTAGGACACAATCTTGTTTAACTTTGCTGTTAATGTCGAAGACCACAGATTCCTGACCGTGATGCAGCACTGTACCTTTCATGCCCACATGAAAAGACTTAATCTTGCTCAGTAGTTTAGATGGGCAACCAACTTTAGACAATACTTTAAAAAGACCCTCTCTGTTTACCAGATCGAATGCCTTGGTCAGGTCGATGAAGACAAGAAATAGTGGTCTGTGGTCTTCTCTGCATTTCTTTTGCAATTGTCTCAGTGAAAAGACCATATCAACGGCCGACCTTTCTGCGCGAAAACCACACTGATACTCCAGGTACACCCTGTCGGTCAGCTTCCGCAGCCTGCTCAGGATGATGCGAGCATAAACTTTCATAAGGTGTTGAGGAGCGATATCCCTCTGTAGTGTTTGCAGTCTCTTCTGTCTCCTTTTTGTGTGTGTAAAGGGTGATTATGTTGGCGTCTATCTTGTCCTGTGATTCGGCCCCCTCATCCCAACATTTATACGCCTACAACTATTAGACAGTTTCGCATGAATAACGTTTATTGTTTTCCGTATTCGACAAAGTGTCTAATTGGTGCACTGGAGAGTCAGGATTTTGTATTTATTGAGCATATTTGAAGGTCAGAACGTATATTTTTAAAACAGCACGTCTATCCGCATTAAACATGTTAAAATTATATCAAATTCACTGAGGTTGCTATAATATAGAGTAAAGAAATTTTTTGTTTAAAATACATTAAATTTCTTAGAGAAACAAGAATTTCCATAGCATCATCGATATTCTAAGACTCGTAGTCAAAGGTATTGAGACTGTTGGTTCCTGCTGCCTAAACACAGATCTGCTTCATCCTTTCAAACCTCATACCATCCTTCCAAACCTCACTCCATCCTTTCAGACCTCACTCCATCCTTTCAGACCTCACTCCATTCTTTCAAACCTCACTCCATCCTTTCAGACCTCTCCATTCTTTCAGACCTCACTCCATCCTTTCAGACCTCACTCCATCCTTTCAGACCTCACTCCATCCTTTCAGACCTCACTCCATCCTTTCAGACCTCACTCCATCCTTTCAGACCTCACTCCATCCTTTCAGACCTCACTCCATCCTTTCAGACCTCACTCCATCCTTTCAGACCTCACTCCATCCTTTCAGACCTCACTCCATCCTTTCAGACCTCACTCCATCCTTTCAGATCTCACTCCATCCTTTCAGACCTCACTCCATCCTTTCAGACCTCACTCCATCCTTCCAAACCTCACTCCATCCTTCCAAACCTCACTCCATCCTTCCAAACCTCACTCCATCCTTTTAGACCTCACTCCATCCTTTCAGACCTCACTCCATCCTTCCAAACCTCACTCCATCCTTTCAGACCTCACTCCATCCTTTCAGACCTCACTCCAACTCCACCCACGATCGATGTCAAACTCTTAGCGTATGTGGATGGTCACTCATTGAGAGTAGTAGTCTGATGATCCAGCTGGCGGTCATTGGAAGAGTTCAATATGCCCCCCCCCCCCGACCCCCGCCATCCTGCCCCTATACCTTTCAAAATGTAATGTCCCCACAATGCACGCATCTGAAGCCAACATTCCAGTTTTCTCAATAACGCTTACTCTAGCAGGACCATAACGGCAGATCCATACAAGCCAGTGCAGGTTTGCTACCTCTATCCGCACATCAAACATGTCGTTCGTGTTCTCTTGCTAGCAGGGACTGAGACTCAGACACCATGACTGCCCTTATTCAGATAACGCGATCCGAGCCAGCGTCGCTTCCTCTATCTCCATTCTCGCACTCTTGCTCGCAGGGACTGAGAGTCAGACACGAGCCAGCGTCGCTTCCTCTATCTCCATTCTCGCACTCTTGCTAGCAGGGACTGAGTCAGACACGAGCCAGCGTCGCTTCCTCTATCTCCATTCTCGCACTCTTGCTAGCAGGGACTGAGTCAGACACGAGCCAGCGTCGCTTCCTCTATCTCCATTCTCGCACTCCTGCTAGCAGGGATTGAGTCAGACACGAGCCAGCGTCGCTTCCTCTATCTCCATTCTCGCACTCCTGCTAGCAGGGACTGAGTCAGACACGAGCCAGCGTCGCTTCCTCTATCTCCATTCTCACACTCCTGCTCGCAGGGACTGAGTCAGACACGAGCCAGCGTCGCTTCCTCTATCTCCATTCTCACACTCCTGCTAGCAGGGACTGAGAGTCAGACACGAGCCAGCGTCGCTTCCTCTATCTCCATTCTCACACTCCTGCTCGCAGGGACTGAGAGTCAGACACGAGCCGGCGTCGCTTCCTCTATCTCCATTCTCACACTCCTGCTCGCAGGGACTGAGAGTCAGACACGAGCCGGCGTCGCTTCCTCTATCTCCATTCTCACACTCTTGCTCGCAGGGATTGAGAGTCAGACACGAGCCAGCGTCGCTTCCTCTATCTCCATTCTCACACTCCTGCTCGCAGGGACTGAGTCAGACACGAGCCAGCGTCGCTTCCTCTATCTCCATTCTCACACTCCTGCTAGCAGGGACTGAGAGTCAGACACGAGCCAGCGTCGCTTCCTCTATCTCCATTCTCACACTCCTACTCGCAGGGACTGAGAGTCAGACACGAGCCGGCGTCGCTTCCTCTATCTCAATTCTCACACTCCTGCTCGCAGGGACTGAGAGTCAGACACGAGCCGGCGTCGCTTCCTCTATCTCCATTCTCACACTCTTGCTCGCAGGGACTGAGAGTCAAACACGAGCCAGCGTCGCTTCCTCTATCTCCATTTTCGCACTCTTGCTAGCAGGGACTGAGAGTCAGACCCCATTACTGCCCTTATTAAAGAGTTCTCAGATAACGCGATCAGAGCCGGCGTCGCTTCCTCTATCTCCATACTACACTGGAGGCTGATGGTGTGTGTGCCCCTCTCCGCTTGTCAATGATCTTGTACCATCGAATGCTCTTACCAACTCAATATTTGTATACTTGTTTCAGCTAGTTGACTACTGCAGAACACCTGCCCGCTAGCAAAACTGCGCAATGTGACAGAAATAAAAGCATTTTTATATTTTAAGCACTTTCATATTTATTAATGTTGATCATTATCACTTAGAAGATTTCAAATTCCAAAACAGGGTTCAACAAATGTGCACAGCAGTTCAGTTCATTCCTTGACCTCTTGAGATTATTGGGGCACCCCTGCTGACACCTTCACAAAACCCTGCGCCACCCCTCTCTGTCTGCGATTGTTTTTTAGTGCCTCCTGGGGTCGAAGGTCAGTCCATTCATAGATTTTGTCGTCCCATCGTTGTCAATGACGTCATCGCCTTCACTTGTCTTGTCCTGTCTCCTGTAGTATCGTATTTGCAAGGTCCTTGGTACTCGAAGACTGACTTAAGTCTACAAAGGCAATCTAAGTCGCCGTGCAATTTGGCGCAGAGCTAGGACAGCGTTGGTTGTAGAACGACCCGGGATGAAGTCAGACTGTTGGAGGCGACGTTTTGTGACCAAGTGAGGCTTCAGGTTAGCCAGTGGAACGTTGGCAATCACATTTAACGAAACCTACAGTAATGCTTAAGGCCTGTAATTACTGCAGCCTTTACGACTTCCATTGCCTAACCACAGGGAGACGACGGTTTCATCCCGCCAATCGACCGGGGCGTCTCGTTCTCGGTCTTGGTTTCCGGATCCGGGGGAAGTTACACAGATTCAACAGACAGATCAGGGCATGTCGTTGCCGTCGGTTGGTTAGGAGCATACGTGTAGTGCTCTTTCCATCTGTTCGCTACCTCCTCGTATGATGAGAACAGGGAGCAGTCGGACTTATTGATGAACTCCATGCTTTTTTCACGTTCTGCTTCCCTCCAGGACGGAGGAGTCTGATTGGCGGGTCTGAGATCGTGAGATCTGAGACTAACTTTGATTCCGCTGGGAAAGCGCGCCCTGGCCGCCGCGCGGAATTGTGCTTTCAGCCGTCGTCGAACAGCGTGGTCATTGCGAAGCCTGGCTGAGTTTTTCTGGAGTTTGATGTTATAGGACGTATCGGAGAAACATTACTGACGCTTTGGGAACCGTGTCGGCGATTAGCCTGACGGACTCGCATGTGATGTTCTTTCTGGCTGCCTCCAGGTCATTGGGAAGGGGGGTGGGGATCAGCTGAAGCTAGGTTTCCACTGACATTTTCGGCGTATTTCTCGGCAACGCTTGAGTTAGCTTTGAGGAGCTGGATATTGTACATTTATTTATGGAAAACCCTGCAAGGAATAGACACCGCGCCTGGAGGTGCAAAAGAGGCCGTCCCCGCACAGTATGGCTCCAGCTGATAGGAGCCTCCACCTTTGCTTGGTCGAGGCCTAAAACTATTTTGCAGCAGTGGTTCGTGAATGGGGCTAGCCGGCGCAGTGGACCCCAGACGTCTAAGCAAACATTATTGTTATTATTATTTGACCTCGAGGCGTGGCCATACCAAATCAGCTTTTGCCTTTAGATGGTTGTGAAAGAAGACTTAGTTCTCGGTCGGGGTGTCGTGAGCAGTAGAGTAGCCACCTCACTGCGAACTGTTGAGACGCAACCCTTGATCATGAGATATGTCCGCACACCAGGCGAACAACATCTCCGTGCCATTACCAGGCTTGTCCCCTGGTTAAATGCACTCCTTCGAGAGGAATCGCAGGTCGCTGACATTTGGTCCACGTGCTTGGCTGATAAGCCAATGGTGCGAAGCTACCACCTGAGGGACCACGGCCGAACGCCTCTAAGCCAGAATCCCGCCCTAAATCTCAGCACCGCTGTGATGGGAGGCCACGATATGGTTGGGACCTGGGGCTCGCGTCTCAGCCCGGCCCGGTCGATCCGCAGAAATGCACCTGGCCAAATGCACTCCTGCCTCGCTCTTTACCTCTGTCTGCTATCAGCCATCCCAATGGACGCAGAAGAGATGCAGTCCAGCGGACATTGCACCTCTGCCCTACTGTGACAACGTCCCAGGTGGCTGGGAATGCTAGGCGTGCCATCACTGCAGATGAGCCGAGAAAATAAAGGGAGCAAAGAGATACCTCACTCACATGCATATGCTACGCTTCTGGCAGGACGTGACGATCCTGAGACACAGTCACACTGGAACTGCCTCTCTTCCGGGATAGTACAAACTAGTACATAGTCCATCATATCATATCATATCATTGCCAAACCCTATAGACACGAGTGGGGAAGACTCGTTAGTCATGCAAGACAACTTCCCTAAGAGAGACAACTCTGACCAAAAACAACTGCTGCCTTGCAGATAGGCTGGGGACAGCCAAAGGCTAAGGAGGGCATCCCTACAGAAACGCCCGTTGAAATCGGATGCACTGAGCCACAGGCTTAACAAAATAAAACAGTGCAATGTAAATATCGCTGTAAACAGCGTACGATGAAGAAGAAGCAGAAGATGGTTGTGAGGAGTTCGTCGTCAAGTCCACTTGAATTCTCGATTCGTCGATGAACTTCATCATTTGTGATACGGTCTTTGAAGTTGACATTTAGGAGTCTTCTAAAACATCTCATCTCTATAGCTTGAATTCTTCTCTGGAGAATGTGCAGACCGTACAATAGAAATTACGAGAACGAATACAAATACCAACAATGCACATGATAACTTCCAACTTCTAACAATGGTTGGTTAGTATGCTGAAAATGTTTCTGTGTCTTTTCAGTATTCACTCTTCTCTTTATTGGTCATTCTAATTTTCTTTGTAATCTCTGTCCATTCTTCTTCTTCTTCTTCTTCTGCGTACACAGTCAGACAGTAACCATTATTTTTTCGAAAAAAGCGGCGGTCATCCTGAGACTCTCGCCACTACCATAGAGCTTGTCTTGCAGTTCCACTGGCAATGGCCACATCTGCTCTCTCTGATCCCCGTATGTCGGGCAGTTCTGCAGCAGATGTTCAGCGGTCATTTTACCAGTACCGCACGGGCATTCGTCGGTACACCCTATCTTCAATTTGTTGAATAGGTGGTACCTCAGTCTATTGTGGCCAGTGCGAAGTCTGAAGACAACGACCTGCTCTCTTCGGTTCAACTGGTAATAGGCATCGTTTTTGGTGTAACCAGTATGTTCGGTTTCCCATTTGGTCATGTATCTGGCTTTAATAAGCCGTTTTGACTCTTCGTACGTCATACTGGTATCTGTTTGTGGTAGCCTTGCACCTTCTTTTGCCAGTCTGTCTGCCTCCTCGTTGCCTTGGATGTTGCAGTGTGACGGAACCCACTGTACCACTACCCTTTTTGGTGCGGACAGCTGGCACAGTTTGCAGAGTGCTGCTCTTAAGTCATTAAGCTCAGTGTTTTTCTGGCTTTTTAGCGCTCTCTGTCCATTGAATTCCTTTAGAGTTGTTATCTGTGTGCTCAGCACTTGTGTGTGCTTGTTATTTCTTCTTCACGTATTATAATTATTCTCATCACCTTGATCTATAGAAACACCTTCATTTGCTCTATTCACTCAATCTTCTACTTTCTTTCTATTTTGCGTATTTCCGCCCCCATTTCTTCTCTCTATCCCCTCCCCCCCACCTCCTCTATATATCCCTTCTCCTCCCCACCCCCTCCCCCACCTCACTCCCCTCAAAAATAATTAATTATTCTGACATAAAACAAAAGAACTTAGACTCAGATCATGGCTAAAAATCTTACAACTTATTTTTATTAGTTAATAAAATTATAATTTATTTATTCTTTGACTAAAATGTAATACAATTGTCAATTCACAAATTATATGACTGATTTAAGTGTAATTCTAATCATGACATTGCACAGGTCATGAATAGAATACATCTCTACACCGTCTAAGGCTTTCAAAAGTTGTCATTACGAAATGAAAGTTAATTTTTTTTTTATTTATTTTTTTTTTTTATTGTTTATGCGTTCGTTTTATTTTTCTATTCCCCAAGGCGGGTGTGGGTTGCACTGTGGTTTTTATTTTTGCGCCTGTCGGTACAGTGCATCCGACTTCTTCATGCATTTTATGTAAGGGTCTGCTTCCTCCTGCATTTTCTAATGGTTTAATTCCCCGGGGTAAAGGCCGGTGCTATGATGGGGATCGAACCCAGCACCTTCGAGTTGAGAGCCTTGCCACTTAACCACTATCCCATGCCGTTCCACGTTAATTTATTTAAAGTAGATTGAGGTCCACGTGTGCCTGAGTTTGGAGCTACAAATAATTTAATTTAAAATAAGAGACAAACGGTTTTGTTTATTAAATTTAATTATGTCTATTATAAAACTATAAAACAAACAAAATACAATATCACTATGTTTGTTACGACCAGGATGTTTGTTTATCTGATGTGTATGGTCTGTGAAGTAAACATAATCTGTAAACTGTGAGACTCTAACATACGACACAGACACACTTGCATCTTCTTCTGCGTTCGTTCTCAATCTCCCGCTACCAAGCTCTGAACAAATCTTGGGCAGTGCACACACACCAATAAAAGGTGGTTGAATGAAACCATTTAGAGAAATCGTTGTACACATACTATTTACTTTTGTCATTTAAACAAATTGAATTCAAA
Organism: Ariolimax columbianus; assembly: GCA_036924085.1. NCBI lineage: Eukaryota > Metazoa > Mollusca > Gastropoda > Stylommatophora > Arionidae > Ariolimax > Ariolimax columbianus. Next base: position 27,174,750 of record JAVGWX010000021.1, on the reverse strand, counting down.
ATGTACTTGTTTTCGTATAGAAGGACACAGTTTGCTATAATAGACCTACTGTCTACAATTCTTTCTGGCCTCATCATAAAAGACCTACTGTCTACAATTCTTTCTGGCCTCATCATAAAAGACCTACTGTCTACAATTCGTTCTGCGTCTCATCATATAAGACCTACTGTCTACAATTCTGTCTGCGCCTCATCATATAAGACCTACTGTCTACAATTCTGTCTTCGTCTCATCATATAAGACCTACTCTCTACAATTCTTTCTGCGTCTCATCATATAAGACCTACTGTCTACAATTCTGTCTGCGCCTCATCATATAAGACCTACTGTCTACAATTCTGTCTTCGTCTCATCATATAAGACCTACTGTCTACAATTCTTTCTGCGTCTCATCATATAAGACCTACTGTCTACAATTCTGTCTGCGTCTCATCATATAAGACCTACTGCCTACAATTATGTCTGCGCCTCATCATATAAGACCTACTGTCTACAATTCTGTCTGCGCCTCATCATATAAGACCTACTGTCTACAATTCTTTCTGGCCTCATCATATAAGACCTACTGTCTACAATTCTTTCTGGCCTCATAAAAGTAGACCTACTGTCTACAATTCTGTTTGCGCCTCCTCATAGTAGACCTACTGTCTACAATTCTGTCTGCGCCTCCTCATAGTAGACCTACTGTCTACATGCAGTGGGTTTTTTTCTCGAATGGCAACCTCACCTGACTGCAGTATCTTTCGAGGGTAACGGAAAACGCCGAAGTAGAAAAGTCTGGATCTTGAATCAGGCTACGTTCCCGACTATGCACGTATCACTAGCATTAATTTACGTATTTTTATGTTATGAATACGTGAATTTTAACCGTCTGTCTTACATCTTCTGTCAAACTTTACCAAAAATCAGTGCTAACGTTTTATCAAATTATTCTGAATAACGTTTTGAGGAAATTCTCAGAAAAAAAAACCAGTGTCTAGAAAAGAGAAGAATTTGAGGTGATTTATTACAGGTTAATAAGATAATGAACGGAAAGGATAAATTAGACTATAACAAGTTTTTCAAAATACAACCCCCTACAAGAACAAGAAGACATAGCTACAAATTAAATAAAGAAAGGTCCAGATTACATATTATGAAATATTTTGTTAGTCAGGGAGTGTTGAATGCTTGAAGAGCATTGTGCAAGAAATAGTGGAGGTATGGTCTATTATCGCATTCAAGAATGGTTTGGATGAGTGTAGTTTTTAGATCAAGTCAGTTTAAAAGAAATTGGTTGTATGCAGACTCTGCAGAGTCTTCTAGACCAGTATAAAGATGTTAAATTAAGTTTTCACCTTCGTCAAACTTATCCACAATCAAGTTTAAACCTTTAGATAAACTTACCGCAAGTCAATTTCATCATTTGGACATTGTATCCATCTTTCACTGCCACGTTCTAATAAAGTCCCATCTCTTCCTAAATCTCTATGTACATATACTTGTTAAAACACAACACAATTTTATCTCAGTCAAATCTGTCGTCCTTCTGTCAATTCTTCAACTCCGTCGTTTCCTCCAAAGATTGTCTCACTTGATCTCTCTGTCCATTTTCATCGAGTCTGTTTTGTAAATAAGCCAATATCGATCCACGAGTAGGGCTTCTCGTGTCAAATATTTTCCTGGTCTATTCTGTACCAAACAAATGTTTTCCTGGTCTATTCTGTACCAAACAAATGTTTTCCTGGTCTATTCTGTACCAAACAAATGTTTTCCTGATCTATTCTGTCCCAAACAAATGTTTTCCTGGTCTATTCTGTACCAAACAAATGTTTTCCTGGTCTATTCTGTACCAAACAAATGTTTTCCTGGTCTATTCTGTACCAAAATAATGTTTTCCTGGTCTATTCTGTACCAAAATAATGTTTTCCTGGTCTATTCTGTACCAAAATAATGTTTTCCTGGTCTATTCTGTACCAAAATAATGTTTTCCTGGTCTATTCTGTACCAAAATAATGTTTTCCTGGTCTATTCTGTACCAAAATAATGCTTTCCAAAAGGCAGATCATCTTGGTGAAAACGTTGGCTACTTAATTAAACAGTATCCATTTTATTTTTCCCATGTTAAATGTGACTCTTACCTCAGTTTCACAATGTTACTGATCGGTAGTAAAATAGTGTGCGCGTGAACTGATGTAGGTCAATGCCATCATTGATCTCCTGACATCTCCTGTGATCTGGACACAGACTGACTGACAGACTGACAGACTGACTGACTGACAGACACACAGACAAACGGACAGACAGACACACAGACGGACTGACTGATTGACAGACAGACAAACAGATTGACTGACTAACAGACACACAAACAGACAGACATACAGACAGACACACAGACAGACAGACACACCGACTGACTGCCTGTCAGACAGACAGACTGACAGGCTGACTGGCTGACTGACAGACATATACACAGACTGACTGACTGACTGACAGACAGACAGACAGACAAAAAGACAGTTATACCGAGCGACCGACCGACCGACCGACCGACGGACGGACTGACTGACTGACAGGTACATACGGTGCATGTGTACGTACACACATGCATGCAAGCACGCATGCACAAATACATACATACACACATACATACACACATATATACACACATATATACATACACACACACACGCACACATACGTATTTAACATAGACACCACCTATCCGCACACCCACGTACGTACGGACGATCTGATATACATATAGAGAGGCAGACGAATAAACATACAGAGAAAAGCGGATAGACAGGCAGACGATAGATAGGTAGACAGAGGGACAGATCGATAGACAGCCAGACGGAGGGACATACGGAAATAGACAGACGGAGGGACAGATCGATAGACAGGCAAACGGATAGACAGACGGGTGGATAAATAACAGGGCAGATCGATAGACAGGCAGACGAAGAAACATCGGATATAGACAGACGGAGGGACAGCCGGATAGATAGGCAGACAGAAGGACACATCCATAGACAGGCAGATGGAGGAATAGACACATCAAACAGAAAGACCGAATTATAAAAATAGATGGACAAGATGACCTTGACGCACAGACTAACGAATGGAAGGACAGACATGTGTATAGACAGATCGGCTGATGGACATTTGTGTTACTATCAAATAAAATAAAATTAGTTTGCTTTCAGTCCTGACTTTGGTTTGGAGAACAATATTAATTTATTTGGTTGTCCCAGTGCCAAATCTACAGCTGGCTTATAAAACTGCCATCCATGCTTTTGATCAGAAGTGGAGGTTTGAGAAGGAAGTTTGGTTTGTAATCAGTACATGCCGGGTTGGGAATTCCTTGGTATCCAGTTTGACTGAGCATGTCGGGGAATTTTCTCGTTATGACAGCTTCTCCACGTACAGCAAGGATTGACATAACTACTGTACTACAGAACTGTCATAGTGGAACAGTTTATAAAAAATATAGAAACACACATCCATACACTGGCCAATACGTCCTGAAATCACCCAAAGGACTATGGTCTGGGATGGAAGGTGCCGGCCTTCGACAGTAAAATCCAGAAAGACAACCTTAATCAAACCAAAAGAACTGAAGAATAATTTCAAGTATCAAAACGGACGGTATATGTTTAAACAACACGACACGCTGTTTGTCTGTGTCATTTACCTTCTTTGAACATACATTGGATCTTCCCGTCTTGTCAGACGATAGTAAATGTACTTTGGAAGAAGGTATGCAACTACAGTCCATGACGGTAACGAATGTGACTCGTAAGACCAATTCTGGCAGAGAAGCGTCTTCCACGGTGTGTGCAAGGAAAGTCAGGACCGTTTGCGGCATCGCATGGTGGGGCGTGTCTTCTCAAACTTTGAGTCTTTCGCCTATCCGCAATCAGTATCTCATTTGTCTGTATTCCATGCTTAATCCTGCCCCTCCATGTAACACGATCCATGGCGTCCTGTTCCCATAATTCCATCATTCATATCCCGCTTGCATACATCCTTGTACCGAAGTAGTGGTCGGCCGCGAGGCCTTTTCCACAACTGTAATTCCCCAGAGAGAAGATATTTTGGTATTCTGCCATCATCCATCCTCCGAGTGTGTTCCAGCCATCGGAGCCTTCGAACACTAACCACGGGAAATATTGTGACAGTGCCTGTTCTCTCCAACACCTTTTTGAATAGGAAGCCTCGAATTCACCATCATCATGTCAACTGCCTGGCTGAACCAACGATCACACCTCCCCAACTGCCTGCCTTTGAACCATTTATTGCTATTATTTTTCTATCCAGCTTGCCATGCTATCACGGATCTTCCTTCTCTGCGTCTGCAGTCTCTTCTGCTCTCAATCCATTATTTAAGCCAGCATTTTTTTTAAAACTATTTATCGTGCAAACGTATCAATGTATTAAGGCAATCATTTATTGATAGACTCTAAAGCATATTTTCTGGAATGCGATTCGGGGAAAAATTACAACAATTCAAAATTAGCTCTTCTTGTTTGTTTGTTGCTGGTAAAAATGAAAACTTGGCTGTGTTAAAGGATTATTAGACTCGTTTATTATTTTAGCAAGTGGTTTAACAAACGTAGGATACAGATCACTACAACGACACAACTGACGATTTACACATAATTAAAAAAACAGTTCAACCGAAGATGATTTACACAGAATGTAACAAAACAGTTCAACTGAGGTTTATTCACATAATTTAACAAAACTGTACAATTCAAGAGGATTTACACAGAATTTAACAACACAGTGCAACTGAAGATTTACATATAATTTAACAAAACTGTAGGTCTTCAAACATTCATTCTCAGTTCTACAAACATTCATTCCCAGGTCTACACAAATTCATTCTCAGGTCTACAAACATTCATTCTCAGGTCTACAAACATTCATTCTCATGTCTGCAAACATTCATTCTCAGGTCTACAAACATTCATTCTCAGGTCTACAAACATTCATTCTCATGTCTGCAAACATTCATTCACAGGTCTGCAAACGTTCATTCTCAGGTCTATAAACATTCATTCCCAGGTCTACAAACATTCGTTCTCGTGTCTATAAACATTCATTCTCATGTCTACAAACATTCATTCTCAGCTTTACAAACATTCATTCCCAGGTCTACACAAATTCATTCTCAGTTCTACAAACATTCCTTCCCATGTCTACAATAATTCATTATCAGGTCTACAAACATTCATTCTCAGGTCTACAAACATTCATTCACAGGTCTACAAACATTCATTATCAGTTCTACAAACATTCATTCTCAGGTCTACACACATTCATTCCCAGGTCTACAAACATTCATTCTCAGGTCTCCAAACATTCCTTCTCAGCTCTACAAACATTCATTCCCAAGTCTATAACCATTCATTCTCAGGTCTACAAACATTAATTCTGATTTCTACAAACATACATTCTCAGTTCTACAAACATTCATTCTCAGGTCTACAAACATTCATTCTCAGGTCTACAAACATTCATTCTTATGTCTGCAAACATTCATTCACAGGTCTACAAACGTTCATTCTCAGGTCTACAAACATTCATTCCCAGGTCTACAAACATTCATTCCCAAGTCTATAACCATTCATTCTCAGGTCTACAAACATTCATTCCCAGTTCTACAAACATTCATTCTCAGTTCTACAAACATTCATTCTCAGGTCTACAAACATTCATTCGCAGGTCTTTAAACATTTATACGCAGTTCTACAAACATTCATTCTCGTATCTACAAACATTCATTCTCAGGTCTACAAACATTCATTCTCAGCTCTACAAACATTCATTCTGCGCTCTACAAACATTCATTCCCAGTTCTACAAACATTCATTCTCAGTTCTACAAACATTCATTCTCAGGTCTACAAACATTCATTTGCAGGTCTAGAAACATTTATACGTAGGTCAACAAACATTCATTCTCAGGTCTACAAACATTTATTCGCAGGTCTACAATCAGGGACGGCGTGGGCTATTGTATAAGTGACACGGCTCACAATCCGAAGGTGCTGGGTTCCATCCCCAATCCCAGCACCGTCTGTTTAACCCCAGATAAGCAAACCTTTAGAAAATGCAGGAGGAAACAAACCTTACATAAAATGTGTGCCGAAATCGGATGCACTGGGCCTACAGACGGAAAATAAAAACATAGTACAATGCACACCACCTTGGGAAATAGAGAGACAATGCGAAATGTTTATTTTGGTAAAACTACAATGAATCTTTCTGAGAGTTACAAACAGTCCTCCGTGTCAAACAGGAAGAGTCAAACACAAATACAAACCTTACAACAGACAACATAACAACATACTAACAATACAGATCTAACAACAGACAGCATACTAACAATAGAACTGACAACAGGCTAACAAAACAGACGCAGGTCAACGTGCACTAATTTACCTAACAGGTTTTCCTAAACCATTCTTGAACGGGGCGCGATCTCTCCTAGAACAAACACAATCTCATTTATCAAAGACAAACGGGTTTACGAAACAACAATTGTTTTAGCACGAGTGAGATACAGATACAGAGATAAACAAACAATTTGCAAATCTTATTCCTATTCAATCTGCGAGATACTCAACTTGGCTGATGTTGGGTGTCGATGGTTCGTCTATATGTGCTCGCGCGTGCTCAAAGTTATGTATCTAGGCGCCACATGAAGCCACGTGGCTCACACAATCATTTTGGCCTGTTGGTTCAGTGATTCCATCCGTAATGGGCTGTGTTTTCTCGCGTGATTGCTTTAATAACTTGCCTGGTTCAATACCGCCCGTACATTAGTTGGTTTCTGGAGATCTTAATACAGCTGGCATTATCTAAATCACCAGGTACTTCACATCCATGTTTGCTCGTGCTGAGAAACAAGTGTATATATAGGTCACTTTATACAGGCACTGCCGCCAGCGATGAAGTGTTGAAAGTTAAAATGTACAAGGTCTTGGCAGGTTCTGACACGGAGTGGTGTCCAGGTTCTGACATGGGGGTGACCAGATTCTGACATGCGGTGACCAGGTTCTGACATGGAGTGGGGACCAGGTTCTGACATGGAATGGTGATCAGGTTCTGAATTGGGGTGACCAGGTTCTGACATGGTGTGGTGTTCAGGTTCTGACATGGAGGGGTGATCAGGTTCTGACATGGAGTGGTGACCAGGTTCTGACATGGAGTGGTGACCAGGTTCTCACATGGAGTGATCAGGTTCTCACATGGAGGGGTGATCAGGTTCTGTCATGAAGTGGGGACCAGGTTCTGACAGGGAGTGGTAACCAGGTTCTGTCATGGAGTAGTGACCAGGTTCTGACATGGAGTGGGGACCAGGTTCTGACATGGAATGGTGACCAGGTTCTGACATTGAGTGGTGACCAGGTTCTGTCATGGAGTGGTGACCGGGTTCTGACATGGAGTGGTGACCAGGTTCTATCATGGAGTGATGACCAGGTTCTGACATGGAGTGGTGACCAGGTTGTGACATGGAGTGGTGATCAGGTTCTGACATGGAGTGGTGACCAAAATTCTGACATGAGGTGATCAGGTTCTGACATCAAATGGTGATCATGTTCTAACATGGAGTGATCGGGTTCTGACATGGAGTGGGAACCAGGTTCTGACATGAAGTGGTTACTAGGTTCTGACATGGAGTGGTGATCAGGTTCTGACATTGAGTGGTGATCAGGTTCTGACATGGAGTGGGGACCAGGTTCTGACATGAGTGGTGACCAGGTTCTGACATGAGGTGGTGATCAGGTTCTGACATGGAGTGGGGATCAGGTTCTGACATGAGTGGTGTCCAGGTTCTGACATGGGGTGGTGATCAGGTTCTGACATGGAGTGGTGATAAGGTTCTGACATGGAGTGGGGATCAGGTTCTGACATGAGTGGTGTCCAGGTTCTGACATGGAGTGGGGATCTGGTTCTGACATGGAGTGGTGATCAGGTTCTAGCATGGAGTGGTGATCAAGTTCTAGCATGGAATTGTGATCAGGTTCTGACATTAGGTCAGGTTTTGACATGGAGTGGGGACCAGGTTCTGACATGGAGTGGGGACCTGGTTCTGACATGGAGTGGTGACCAGGTTTTGACATGGAGTGGGGACCAGGTTCTGACATGGAGTGGGGACCAGGTTCTGACATGGAGTGGTGACCAGGTTCTGACATGGAGTGGTGACCAGGTTCTGACATGGAGTGGTGACCAGGTTCTGACATGGAGTGGTGACCAGGTTCTGACATGGAGTGGTGACCAGGTTCTGACATGGAGTGGTGACCAGGTTCTGACATGGAGTGGTGACCAGGTTCTGACATGGAGTGGTGACCAGGTTCTGACATGGAGTGGTGACCAGGTTCTGACATGGAGTGGTGACCAGGTTCTGACATGGAGTGGTGACCAGGTTCTGACATGGAGTGATGACCAGGTTCTGAATCACATTGTCGTTTTCACATCTTTCTCTTTCTTGTATTCTTCGTCTTCATTATTATTTCATCCGGCTCTCAGATGGTTCCAATAAATATAGTTACTGTTTCATGTAATCATTGAATCATTCAACCAATCATTTAGACTTCTTCTTCTTTTTCTTCTTTGTCATCTTCTTCCTTTTTCTTCTTCTTCTTTTTCTTTGCCCTCTTCCTTCTTTTCTTCCTCCTCTTATTTCTCTTCTTACTTTTCTTCCCCCTCTTCTTCTTCTTCTTTTTCCTTGCCATATCGTCATTCTTCTTCTTCTCCTTCTTCTCCTTTGGAACTCTTAGACATAGTGAATTGCGTCACCCAGAGCGTGTCTATCAATTCCTGATCCTCACTCGCACCAGTCTACCCATCGGTAAATACCTACCTGACTTGCGTTTAGGAATTGCAAAGTGATGGGGAAGGAAACTGGTGACGCCCATCTCTGGAGCAGCTGAGACTTAGTACAACCAAGTCTCTAACACATACTCCTTGACAGCACTGTTCCTCTTATCTAATCAGTTGTCATTGGTTGGAGTGTTTCTTCTGCTACTTTCTCACTGAGCCGGTCAACCGTACCCGGCAAGTTGTACTAAGTCAAGTGTTGGGAAGTCTTCCACTCTCGAAAAGTCAAAAGTAGAAACATACACGCAGACAATCCCACAGCCAGATGGCTAGAGACAATGTGTTGGGAGCCTTCCACTCTCGAAAAGTCAAACATAGAAACATACACACAGAAAAGTAGAAACATACACGCAGAAACGTAGAAACATATACACAGAAACGTAGAAACATACACGTAGAAACGTAGAAACATACACGCAGAAACGTAGAAACATACACACAGAAACGTAGAAACATACACGTAGAAACGTAGAAAAATACACGTAAAAACGTAGAAACATACACACAGAAACGTAGAAATATACACGTAGATACGTAGAAACATACACGTAGAAACGTAGAAACATACAGGCAGAAACGTAGAAACACACAGAAACGTAGAAACACACACGCAGAATCGTAGAAACATACACACCGAAACGTAGAAACATCCACGCAGAAACGTAGAAACATACACACAGAAACGTAGAAACATACACGCAGAAACGTAGAAACATACACACAGAAACGTAGACACATACACGCAGACAATCAAACCACGGGATGGCTAGACACAATCAAATTGCCAATCTGGACAAGAGCCCACAAGAAGACCTCGTCCAAGCTACAGCCAGAAGCAAGATCTTGTTCGTAATTTGATATATCTGATACAATCATTCACAACAGTTTTCTATTGACAGCCTCCGATTACCCAGCGTTCCACGGGTTTCCAAACGTTTTCTCTGTTTGCCTTTGTAAACCCAACTTTTGGTGTCCATGCTGAGGGGGGGGGGGGGGGGGGGGGGGGTGGAGCTGGGTATTGAGTCTAAAATCCTCAATTAAGAGAATATGATTCTGCAATTTAATGCCGAATTAATTGTTGGAATAATTTCGTGTGATGTTTCATTGATATTCGTTTAGATTAGTTTGTGATGTTTTCATCCGTTGATTAATTTTTTTCGTATGTTGTGATGTTTTCGTAGGTTGTTGTGATGTTTTCGAATGTGTTTTGCTGTTTTTATCTGTTGGTTTGCTGTTTTCGTCTGTTGATGTAATGTTTTTTGTCTGTTGATGTACTGTTTTCGTCTGCTGAAATGATTTTTTCGATTGTTGATCTGATGTGTCCGCCTGCAGATGTGATGTTTTAGTCATTTGCTCTGCTGTTTTACGTGTTGTGCTGTTTTAACTTTTTATTTTGCTGTTTGCCTGTGTTACTGTGCTGTTTTGGTGTAATGCTAGGCTGTTGTTGCTTGTTGCTCTGTCGATTTCATCCGCTGCTGTGCTGTTTCCGTCTATCGTTATTTGTATTTCCCGTTCGATGCTCCAGGAGCATAGGGCACCAACCGTCATCCTTCAGCTACTCCCAGATTGATCCCTCAACTTAAACTGAACCTCAACAACTTTCTTCTGCCCTGTTTTTTTCTTCCACTGTTCGTCACTATTTTTTTCTCCATTCTTCATTGTTCTCTTTGCATGCGGGTTCCAATCCAACGCCTTTGCGGGATATATTGTTGATCTTATTTATGATGGTTTGGTCTACTGTTCTCTTCAGTCTTCTGAATGCCCATTCCTTGGGAGAGCTCCCACAATCTTTCGGGCTAGCTGTCCTAGTTTACACAAATCATGTTACTCAAAATGGAAGGCAATCTACAGCGCATGATAGTTGTTATGTGTTACTTCGGCCTTTTACAACCACAGAGAGTCAATTCGGATATATTAGGGCTAGCTTACATTCTTTATTCTGTGGTTGTGTATCTCGATTATAGCACAGGTGAGGGAGGAGTGAGTGGTCGTGGACCTCAGCTTTAGTACAGGTGAGGGAGGATTGTGTGGTCGTAGACCTCAGCTTTAGTACAGGTGAGGGAGGATTGTGTGGTCGTAGACCTCAGCTTTAGTACAGGTGAGGGAGGATTGTGTGGTCGTAGACCTCAGCTTTAGTACAGGTGAGGGAGGATTGTGTGGTCGTAGACCTCAGCTTTAGTTCAGGTGAGGGAGGATTGTGTGGTCGTAGACCTCAGCTTTAGTATAGGTGAGGGAGGATTGTGTGGTCGTAGACCTTAGCTTTAGTACAGGTAAGAGAGAAGTGTGTGGTCGTAGACCTCAGCTTTAGTACAGGTGAGGGAGGATTGTGTGGTTGTGGACCTTGGCTTTAGTACAAGTGAGGGAGAAGTGTGTGGTCGTAGACCTCAGCTTTAGTACAGGTGAGGGAGGATTGTGTGGTCGTAGACCTCAGCTTTAGTACAGGTGAGGGAGGATTGTGTGGTCGTAGACCTCAGCTTTAGTACAGGTGAGGGAGGATTGTGTGGTCGTAGACCTCAGCTTTAGTACAGGTGAGGGAGGATTGTGTGGTCGTAGACCTCAGCTTTAGTACAGGTGAGGGAGGATTGGGTGGTCGTAGACCTCAGCTTTAGTATAGGTGAGGGAGGATTGTGTGGTCGTAGACCTCAGCTATAGTACAGGTAAGAGAGAAGTGTGTGGTCGTATATCTCAGCTTTAGTACAGGTGAGGGAGGATTGTGTGGTTGTGGACCTTGGCTTTAGTACAGGTGAGGGAGAAGTGTGTGGTCGTAGACCTCAGCTTTAGTACAGGTGAGGGAGGATTGTGTGGTCGTAGACCTCAGCTTTAGTACAGGTGAGGGATGATTGTATGGTTGTAGACCTTGGCTTTAGTACAGGTGAGTAGCATATAAGGTCCCTTTTCACGCAAAAACTTGCGCTCTTTTCCTCTTTAAATGTCCTGTGATCCTCCCACTGTTATTCTTGCTGAAATTTAAAAAAAAAAAAAAAAACAACAAAAAGTACAACAACAATTACAACAACCTCTAAACCCCATGTGGCTGGATGTTTGTTTTTTTACTGACGTAGCAGTTTAGAGTGTTTTTTTTTGGGTTTTTTTTCTTTAAATTTCAGCAAGAATAACAGTTCGAGTCCAACAGATAGAAAATTACCTTTAAAAATAAAAGTTATCAAATTTTAAAAAATTACAAGTCGCCGGATTTGCTGAAACGCGGGATTGAACCTAGGACCTTTAGCTCTTCAATCTAACGCTCTCTGAGCTATTTTGGCCGCTGAAAGTTAAAACCGAAGATACTAACAGATTTTCAGTTATTTCTAGCCACTTTAAAATGTTGTTACAGCTTTCATTGTTGCGGTATATTACATATATGCACAGCTGGTAACGGTATCACACTAAGTAAACAAGACATAGTTACAATATGTTGACCTTTATCACGAAATTAAAAGATAACTTCCAAAGAGCACTAACAAACAAAAAAGACAAATATGAAATATTTGCGTCGAAATGCTTTTATTTTCGTATTTTATACCGTTATGCAAATAGTAGAGTAGACAATAAGAAGACTACTAAAAAAAAAAAGAAAAAAAAGAGAAAGATACTCAGTAGATTCATAAATTAGCCCGACTAATCCCCCGCTTCAAAAATATGATTATAGTTGTCGATTATATTTTTGAAGTAGAGATGTTGAACAAGAAAATTAATAGGGATCTCCCTTACAAATAGGTTTGTTTTTTTTCTTTTCGTTTTACCAGTACGCCATACTGCGGATGTTGCGTTTCTACTATGAAGGCCTAGGTAAAATGTATAGATAGAGCCGCCTTTCAGTTGTGCGAGACAGATACAGTCCCGATTTGTTTAAATTAGACTACGCGTGGTGGCTGGGATGATCTCTCTTTGCAGTAAAACCTACCACTGTTTCGGGGTTTACGACAAAACAACCACTAAAGGTCTAACTAAAAAATCATAATAAATTAAAGACAATTTTGTTTTTGTTTTTGGACGTTCTAAATACGCGACAATCCAAGGTGGGAAAAATGTTTGGTTCAAAGTCCACAACTCTGGTATCTACACCTATACACAACGCAGATACTCGCTATCCTATGTCTATATAAAAAGACACGTACACGAGGGGAGGTCACGACGTTTCCCGTCTCTATCTGAATATCTCTGGTGCTACTGGTGATATATATATATATATATATATATATATATATATATATATATATATATATATATATATTACACTTTTTTTTTTATCTACTCCCCGGTACATGATATGTGGTGTACAGCCGAGATGCTGGGCTGGTTATGTAGTCCGCAAGTCGATTTGTCGTCTACCTTCGACACTTCTTTATGTTGAACTGCAAAATGGTAAAAGAGCATGTGGTGGGGAAAAAGATAGAAGGGTACATTAATTCTAATAACTGTATTAATCCTGATGACTGGGAAAGAACCACCGCCAATCGTTGAGATTAGCGAAGAACTGTTGCAGCATATACTATAGAAATTAGATAAGTGGAAAGTAACGCACTCACATAGAGATAACCAAGGTAGAATACAAAGAATACAAATAAAAAGCAAAGACAACCTAGAAGATACACACACACAAGTAAACATACATGCCCCTCCAACTAAAAGCAGAACGAAATACATTTTACGAAAACCTCCAAATTACATTAAGCCAACAATATAAACGACACAAAATGATAATGGAGGAAAATTTCAATTGTAATCTAAACCAACTAGATGCATCACAGGGGACAACAACAAGGAAAGCAAAGACACTTTACAACACCTCCTAGACAAGCATGCCCTCAGAGACACTTAGAGACACAAATACCCCGAGGGCAAGGAGACAACATTTACAGACACAACACGTGCTCATGGTACATCAGCCAGGTTAGGCAGAATTTACATTCACGAAAGTTACAAGACAACGAATTTTAAACCTCTAAATACTACAACGTTCACATACCACAAGGCAGTACAAATAGTTGTCAATGAAACACACACAAACAAAAAACACACTGAATGTCTACACTGAAAATCTAATAACTCTTTATTATGAAATGACAACCCTATTAAACACATAACTATTTTAATAACAGATAATACAAAAACGACCACAACCGAAAATCTAGGGGAATATTGGGATGTACTAAAAGGAACAATTAAAGTTACAACACAAATGATATCCAAAATAATTCACAAACAAACAAGGAAAAACAAAGGTGTCATAGAAAACGCAATCCGGGTAACAGAACTTTTGGATAAAAATGCCACACAAATTCATTTACTACAAAAAGAACTAGATAAACTGGAAAACCATAGGCTACAAGGGGCACAAATAAGGTCCAAATTAAACCAAGCAACACAAGAAATACCCAACAAACAATATATATCAGTCAAACAAAATATACAACGCAGTAGACAGATAGTGAACCTGAGAAAACAATCCCCCCAACATCAACAAATATAGAGGATAACCAACTGATAACGAAGAAAGAGGTAACTGCAGCGGTAAAGACATTGAGAAGAGGGAAGGCGACCGGTGTGGACAATATACCAGCAGAGCTCTTACAGGCAGGTGGAGAGGTAGTGGTGGAAGGCCTGACACACATCTACCGCAAAATATGGGTGACAGAAAACTGGCCGGACTTATGGACGAAATCAATGGTTATACCGCTACATAAGTGTGGAAACCTAAATCTTTGCCAAAATGACAGAACAATAAGCCTCATTAGCCACCCTAGCAAGGTCATGTTTAGATTAATCCTCGACCGATTAAAACCACAAGCAGAGAACCTCATTGCCGAGGTCGATATCCTTCAGTTGTTAGAAACCGAATCACCGCTTGCTGATCAACTCTGAATGAATTCCGTATTACACCCGCCATGTTTTCAACGGTCTGCTGAGGAAACTATGAGTAGTATGATAATGAAATTTTGCAAACTTGACGGAAGGTATGTGATGTTTACACCAGAAATGACATCATCATGCGCATCGTATATATTGATGCAGTTTAGTCCGGTTTCATTTGAACACGTCTCGTACATAGACGATCAAATCAATGACTTTCTATTGAAGACAGTTCACTTGGAAAGGAAGTCTGAAAGTTCCACCGAATTATGTGAAAAAATGTTCACAATATTTCTTTTCTGCGAAGTTGTCGATTATGTATCTTGGGAAGACGCGGGCTGGAATCAAGGTCAAGCCGCTGTTTGGGAGGATCATATGATATTACATAAGCACCACCAGCGGGAGAATCATAGGACATTTAAAGAGGAAAAGAGCGCCACTTTTTGCGTGACAAGGGACCTTATATACTACTCAGGTGAGGGATGATTGTGTGGTCGTGGACCTTTGCTTTAGTACAGGTGAGGGAGGATTTTTTATTTATAGTATTCATGTTGGTCTGGTCTAGGCACCAATGTGTGTCCGCTATGGTTGAAAAAAGACCAATTCGGTTAGCTGACAGTATGACCAAGTGTCTGTGCGAAGTAATGTAATATTCTTGTTCGTTTTATATTTTTTTTTAAATGTTTGTACTAACTCATGTGATGGTGATGATATAATAACTTTAGCTGTGAGGTGGCAGCTCATGACCTGCCCAATGCCTCTCGTACAAAAGCACACGTCTTCCTCAATTGTTGTAGTGATGTATAGAGTGTGTTGTGTGTGGTGGGGTATAGTTGGAGTGGCAGGTTCCACAGATCGGTCAGCCCTGGGCACAAAGTCAGGAGATGATCGACAGACTCCTTGTGGTCATGACAGAATCTGCAGCTTGGTTCACGTAATGGGTCTAATCTATTCAGATGTTTGCTGAGAGGGCATGGTCTGTTCTCAGATTGAAGATCTTCTTCTTCTTCTTCTTCTTCTTCTTCTTCTTCTTCTTCTTCTTCTTCTTCTTCTTCTTCTTCTTCTTCTTCTTCTTCGTACGCTGTCAGACGTCAACCTTTATTTTTTCGAAAAACGCAGCGGTCATCCTGAGGCTGTCGACACTGACATAGAGCTTGTCTAGTGTTGGCACTGGTGATGGCCACATCTGCTTTCTCTGATCCTCGTATGTCGGGCAGTTTTGCAGCAAATGTTCAGCGGTCATTTTCCCAGCACCACACGAGCATTCGTCAGTGCCACCTATCTTCAATTTGTTGAATAGGTGGTACCTCAGTCTATTGTGGCCAGTGCGAAGTCTGAAGACCACGACCTGCTCTCTTCTGTTCAGCTGGTAATAGGCATCGTTTTTTGTGTAACCAGTATGTTCTGTTTCCCATTTGGTCATGTATCTAGCTCTAATAAGCCTTTTTGACTCTTCGTATGTTACACTAGGATCTGGTTGTGGTAGTCTTGCACCTTCTTTTGCCAGTATGGCTGCCTCCTCGTTGCCTTGGATGTTACAGTTGGATGGAACCTACTGTACCACTACTCTTTTTGGTGCGGACTGCTGGCATAGTTGGCAGAGTACTGCTCTTAAATCATTAAGTTCAGTATTTTTCTGGCTTTTTAGTGCTGTGACTACGGCCAGGGCATCTGTAAGCAGGACTATCTGGCTTTCATTTCTTTTGCATGTCACCATTTCTTCTACTGCTGCCCTCAGTGCCTCTGCCTCCGCTCTGAAATTGCTAGATTGAAGATCAAACTCTGGTCTCTTCGTGTCAGTGTACTAACTAATGTAATATTCTTGTTTTTTGGATGTGTCAACCTCGTGATTAAATGGATTTTATTATTTTGTTCCTTGCATGATCTAAAACATCCCAATTTAAAGGATAAATTAAGGATATCACACCAAACAGCTGCACATGCCTTTGCTAGAGTACCTCATCAAAGATTATTTCGCAAGTTAAAATCACATGGAATAGGTGGGGAAGTTGCCAAATGGATTGAAAATTGGTTAACGGGAAGAAGGCAGAGGGTGGACATAAATAAGGAGTACTCTGAGTGGTGTGAAGTGAAAAGTGGTGTGCCACAGGGCTCGGTTTTGGGACCAATTTTGTTCTTGATATATATAAATGATTTGGACATTGATATAGGATCCATGATTGCAAAATTTGCCGATGACACAAAACTATGCAGTAGTGTCTCATCTAAAGCGGAAGTGGACATATTGATGTCGGATTTAGATAAAATTCGAGAATGGTCTGTAAGCTGGCAAATTGAGTTTAATGTAGATAAATGTACAGTCATCCACATGGGTAGATCCAATATGGAACATAATTACAGAATGGGAGAAAACAATATTAGAAAGATAGATAAGGAAAGGGACCTAGGGGTTATAATAGATCATACGGGAAAGGTGAGTGAGCAAGTTAAAGTAGCAGTGAAAAAGACAAATGCAATGTTAGGTATGATAAAAAGAAATATTAAACATAGGAGCAAGGAAGTGATCGTCAAACTGTATAAAGCTTTAGTTAGACCTAGATTGGAGTACTGTGTACAGGTGTGGAGTCCTTATCATAGAGGGGATATAAACATGCTGGAAAGAATACAAAAAAGAGCGACAAAGATGATAGTGGGATTCCAGAATTACAGTGGTTCCGACTCAGAAAAACCGGCCTACAGTGTCTGGAAGAGAGAAGAATTCGTGGTGACTTAATACAGGTTTATAAGATGATCAGAGAAATGGATAAATTAGACTATAACAAGTTTTTTAAAATACAGCCACCCACAATAACACGAGGGCATAGCTACAAGCTGACTAAAGAGAGGTCCAGATTAGATATAAGGAAATATTTTTTTAGTCACAGAGTGGTGTCTGCTTGGAATGCATTGCCAGGGGAGGTAGTGGAGGCAGGGACAGTTAATGCATTTAAGAATAAACTGGATGCGCATAGCTTTTAGAGCAAGGTGATGTAAATGTAACAGATTGTACACAGACTCTGCAGGGTCTTCTAAACCAGTATAAAGACGTTAAGTTAAGTTATTAAAACGGATGTAAGCCAAGAATGTGTTGGGCCATAATTGAACTAACTCATTCAGTCCGTCGAGCTGACTCATTGATCCAACTTTGAACACTGTTTTCCAAAATTCATCATTGTCTGCATTTGCGGTAATTTATCAGTATATTTCTCCGAAAAGACTAGTTGTTTTGCTCATTTTGATACGGTCAGGTATGGCTAGTGGGTTCTTTGTAAAACACGTGTAGTTTTTTTCATATTTGGTTCTGTAGCAAAATGAAATGTTCAACGTGCCATGCCTTCAGCAGAATAGAAATATTGTGAACATTTTTTCACATAATTCGGTGGAACTTTCAGACTTCCTTTCCAAGTGAACTGTCTTCAATAGAAAGTCATTGATTTGATCGTCTATGTACGAGACGTGTTCAAATGAAACCGGATTAAACTGCAACAATATATACGATGCTCATGATGATGTCATTTCTGGTGTAAACAGCACATACCAACCGTCAAGTTTGCAAAATTTCATTATCCTCCTACTCATAGTTTCCTCAGCAGACCGTTGAAAACATGGCGGGTGTAATACGGAATCCGTTCAGAGTTGATCAGCAAGCGGTGATTCGGTTTCTAACAACTGAAGGATGTCGACCAGTTGACATTCATCGCAGAATGCAGGCAGTGTATGACGTCAAAAGTGTGTCGAAGACAACAGTGAAGAACTGGACAACGATTTTTAAAGAAGGATGTGAGTTAACGAAAGATCTTCTGTGACCAAGTCAGGTGTATATTGTTACATTAACTCACGTCCGAGACCAGACCAGGTCAGGCGCATATTGTGCGTTAACTCATGTCCCTCTTTAAACATCGCTGTCCAGTTCTTCACTGTTGTCTTCGAAACACTTCTGTCACCATACACTGCCTGCATTCTGCGATGAATGTCAAATTGGTCGCTCGACGTTCTTCCACTGTTAGAAACTGAATCACCGCTCGCTGATCAACTCTGGACGGATTCCGTATCCCACCCGTCATGTTTTCAACGGTCTGCTAATGAAACTATGAGTCACGAGATAATATAATTTTGCAAACTTGACGATTGGTATGTGCTGTTTACACTAAAAGTAACGCCATCATGCACATTGTACGTATGTTCACTTGTTGCAGTTTGGTCCGGTTTCATTTGAACACGCCTCGTATATAGCTACATTTTTTAGTTTAGTTTATCCTCTTACTCAAAGTTTCCTCAGTAGACCGCTGAAAACATGACGGGTGTGATACGGAATCCGTCCAGAGTTGATCAGCGAGCGGTGATTCGGTTTCTAACAGCTGAAGGATGTCGACCAGTTGACAGCCCAATGCCCGCCCTTTAGCTGTGAGCTGGCAGCTCATGACAGCCCAATTCCCGCCCTTTAGCTGTGAGCTGGAAACTCATGACAGCCCAATGCCCGCCCTTTAGCTGTGAGCTGGAAACTCATGACAGCACAATGCCCGCCCTTTAGCTGTGAGCTGGCAGCTCATGACAGCCTAAATGCCCAGCCCAATATCATTGTTTTTAATTAATTTATTTTATAAAGTCACTATAGTTTCTTTTACATAAACTTTTACCACACCCCCACACATCAGATATCTTTTTCTCATAACGTTTGTATAGTTTCTTTTACATAAACATTGACCACACCCCCACATATCAGATATCTGTATTTCATATCGTTTGCATTCAGCGCATGAGCTGCAGGGGTCAGCGACCCATAGCTGACTGCTAGCGTCAGGCCCAGCGAAACAGAGCTGCCAAAACTCTTTTACACCTCCACGCAGTGTAGAAGTTTTACAGCGAATGAAACCTTCAGGAACTTGTTCTTTCCCTTTGGAACACATAGGGCCACAACGAGTGCTCTCTCTCTCTTTTGATTTCATATGTGGCAACGAGTGCTCTCTCTCTCTCTCTCTACATTCATATGTGGCAACGAGTGCTCTCTCTCTCTCTCTACATTCATATGTGGCAACGAGTGCTCTCTCTCTCTCTCTACATTCATATGTGACAACAAGTGCTCTCTCTCTCTCTCTTTTGATTTCATATGTGGCAACGAGTGCTCTCTCTCTCTCTACATTCATATGTGACAACGAGTGCTCTCTCTCTCTCTCTACATTCATATGTGGCAACGAGTGCTCTCTCTCTCTCTCTACATTCATATGTGGCAACGAGTGCTCTCTCTCTCTCTACATTCATATGTGGCAACGAGTGCTCTCTCTCTCTCTCTACATTCATATGTGACAACAAGTGCTCTCTCTCTCTCTCTTTTGATTTCATATGTGGCAACGAGTGCTCTCTCTCTCTCTCTACATTCATATGTGGCAACGAGTGCTCTCTCTCTCTCTCTACATTCATATGTGACAACAAGTGCTCTCTCTCTCTCTCTTTTGATTTCATATGTGGCAACGAGTGCTCTCTCTCTCTCTCTACATTCATATGTGGCAACGAGTGCTCTCTCTCTCTCTCTACATTCATATGTGGCAACGAGTGCTCTCTCTCTCTCTCTCTACATTCATATGTGACAACGAGTGCTCTCTCTCTCTCTCTCTTTTGATTTCATATGTGGCAACGAGTGCTCTCTCTCTCTCTACATTCATATGTGGCAACGAGTGCTCTCTCTCTCTCTACATTCATATGTGGCAACGAGTGCTCTCTCTCTCTCTCTACATTCATATGTGACAACGAGTGCTCTCTCTCTCTCTCTCTTTTGATTTCATATGTGGCAACGAGTGCTCTCTCTCTCTCTACATTCATATGTGACAACGAGTGCTCTCTCTCTCTCTCTCTTTTGATTTCATATGTGGCAACGAGTGCTCTCTCTCTCTCTCTCTACATTCATATGTGACAACGAGTGCTCTCTCTCTCTCTCTATTTTGATTTCATATGTAGCAACGAGTGCTACCTCTCTCTCTCTCTCTCTCTCTCTCTCTCTCTCTTTTGATTTCATATGTGACAACGAGTGCTCCCTCTCTCTCTCTCTCTACATTCATATGTGACAACGAGTGCTCCCTCTCTCTCTCTCTCTCTCTCTCTCTCTCTCTTTTGATTTCATATGTAGCAACGAGTGCTCCCTCTCTCTCTCTCTCTCTCTCTCTCTTTTGATTTCATATGTGACAACGAGTGCTCCCTCTCTCTCTCTCTCTCTCTCTACATTCATATGTGACAACGAGTGCTCCCTCTCTCTCTCTCTACATTCATATGTGGCAACGAGTGCTCTCTCTCTCTCTCTACATTCATATGTGGCAACGAGTGCTCTCTCTCTCTCTACATTCATATGTGGCAACGAGTGCTCTCTCTCTCTCTCTCTCTCTACATTCATATGTGGCAACGAGTGCTCTCTCTCTCTCTCTACATTCATATGTGGCAACGAGTGCTCTCTCTCTCTCTCTCTCTACATTCATATGTGGCAACGAGTGCTCTCTCTCTCTCTCTACATTCATATGTGGCAACGAGTGCTCTCTCTCTCTCTCTCTCTCTACATTCATATGTGGCAACGAGTGTCTCTCTCTTTCTCTCTCTCTCTCTCTATTGATCTCACATGGTGGACCGTAGAACAATTACCTTCAATCTTATATTCGCAGTGAGATGCTGAACAGTGTAGGAGCTGCAGCGGTCATTGACCCATAGCTGATTGCTAGCGTCAGGGCCAGCGAACCAGAGCTGACTGCTAGTGTCCGGGTCTGCGAACCAGAGCTGACTGCTAGCGTCAGGGCCAGTGAACCAGAGCTGCCAAGACCTGTCTACACCTTCACCCGGTGATCCTGGATAACAATCTACAACAGCACAGACTGGCCAAGTATAAGGGATCGAAAAGAGAAGGCTAACCCAGTACTCATAAATGCCAGCTGATGTCTGATGTGTCGGACCGAAATGTGCAAATATCGCAATCAAGCTGTAAACTACGACACAACGCATTCCGTTCTCTCCATAACATCCAGCTACTTGCAAAGTCCTTTTCAGAGCTTCCTATCAGGAGAATGAAAACGCATCTCGTTTACACTGCCAATCCATCGTTTCCTCGGTCTACCTCTATTCCTTATTTCGGATGTTCTCCTGTAGAACTTTTCGTGAACAATGTGGTCTGGTTGCATTGTCATCAATATGTCTAAACCATGTCATTCTCTGTTGCTCGACGTAGTCTAGGTAGGGAATTGTTCAAACCTTCTCCCATTTATATGTATTTGTAATTTTAATTAAATGTAATATTATATATTTTAAAAAACATAAATATATATTGTCTTTATTGTAACTTTAATATGGTTTGGCTTCGTTCGTTCTCAATCTTCCAATACCAAACCCTGAAAGGGGTGAAGTAGCAGAATATAGTCCAGAGAACGGAATGCGTTGTGTCGTAGTTTTTAGCTTGACTGCGATATTTGCACCGTTCAGTCCAACACATCCGACTTCAGCAATCATTTTTCGAGTACCGGGTTAGCATGTCTATTTCGATTCCTTCTCCTTAGCCAGTCTGCCCTGCTGCAGCCTGTTATCTAGGATCAGCGTGAAAGCGTAGAAGGGTCTTGGCAGCTATGGTTCGCTGGCCCTGACGCTAGCAGTCAGCTGTGGTTCGCTGGCCCTGATGCTAGCAGCCAGCCATGGGTCGCTGACCACTGTACCTCATGCGGTGATCAGCATCTTGATCCCGTAACATTAATATTATAACCATTAGCAGCGACGCCTTGTCGGATTGTCATAAAAAATTAACGCATTCCTTGTTTATTATGTCTACAGACGAGGAAAGAGGTTTTAAGATGGCTAGCCACAGATCCAGATTCATGACAAGTCGACACAGTTGGAGATTTATGGGGATGTGTAACAGAACCAGACAGCGGAGATGCGTTTGGTTCGGTGTTCTCCTTGGCGCAGCTGTGGTACTCATGTGTCTACCATTCAATCTCGATCATAGATCAACGCCTGTTGCCAGGATACATGGGACAGAGACGCCAACAACATTTACCCAACCTGTACAAAACATGACCCGACAGATAGAAGCCATTTTAAATGCAACAATTAGAAAAAGTAATAGTTCGTTTAATTCAGGATTATTGATGGACAAAAGTGAAAGGCAAGAAGATACGTTAACAAATTCTTGGTGCGAGGAGGAGAGATTATTAGAAAGCAAACTTGTCTTTCCAGCAGTGTCTCTCATATTTTCTTTATACAATTTACTCTCAGAAGTAGAAGCTCTTCTATTCATGCGTCATTGTTTCCATCATATCGGCGGCAATTTTACTGACGACGTCATAATAACGGCAGAAGATAGCTTGCCACGGAGCATAAAGGAACTGCTTGAAGAAGTTGTCGATACGTGCAGCTACTGTAGGCTGTATTTCTTTCACGGAAATATTTATAAACACCGGAACCAGGCTTCACAGTTTGCGCGCAATGACTACTTAGTATTTGTTGACGCACGAACGAGGCTAACCAAACATTGGTTGCCGCCTCTGATCAAGTGTCTGCAGGACGAGGTGAACGTTGTCGTGTCTCCACAACTACGCTTAAGATACTCAGACGGTAGCGGACACAGCGAGGGCTTTTCGCGAAACGAAGTTACCTGGGATCTTGGCGTCAGCCGAGGAGCTGTTAGCAACATCTTGTTGGCAGCTGCCAAAGAATCAAACTTCCGTTATATTAACCAAACTATAATTTCTACAGAGGTTTTCGGAATTAACAAAAAGTTTTTCTCAGATATTGAAGGCTTTGATATCATTCCAGGAGGTGCAACAGGTGGTGAGCATGTCTCATTTTCTTTAAAAGTCTTGAATTATAAAGGCAACATAGTTACCTCCATTTGCTCAGATGTGTTCTTAACTATCTTAAACACTGCTGAGAAGTTGGACAACGCAGTGCCAGCAAGCAGCGACGGTATCGTGAGATTTGCTAATCCATCTTTCATAACCAACCAAAACAACATGTTTGCCTACTACATGTCAGCTAGCCAGGTCTGGTTAGATGCATTGACCACGCGGTATTATTCCTGTGCCATGGGGAGGCAGGTGATCATGTCAGCGCAGTTTGACACGAGACTCAGCCTAGTAGGGCGCAGGGACAAGCCCAACTCACGCGAATTGTTCTTGATTCGGAAATTCAACCACCGATACAGTTCATATGGTACTGCTCTACAGCGACATTTGACCAGATCATCGTGCCAAGTCAATAATCTTCGATATATCATCAATACGCGCCAACCGGTCATGATAGTCCCTACCAAATCTGCAACCTTCTACGGCTATATTAGAACAATGGATGGAATGTACACATTTGGGATGCCAGATAATCCCACCCCACTCTCAGGAGTGTTGAATTCACAAGTTCGTGTTCCAAGGAGCTCGTCACAAGCCTCAATCTGGGGTCATTTCATACTCACGAGGAACACTTCTTCGTGTCTTGGCCCGTTCTCATTTACAAATGGGGCCTTCATTTACAGAAACGTTTGGTGTGTGACCGTGAGTGAGCGATTAGAGTTGACGTTGGCGAGATGCGTGAAGGGTAGAGCAAGCCAGCTCTTCTCATACACCGACTACATCATAAGACAGGCAGGGCTATCTAATAGTTGCGTGTGTGCTAGAAAATCTGCAAATGTATCCAGCGAGATCTTGGTGGCGGCATGCAGTGAGCCAGACCATATCAGACACTTTAAACTGGATGTCCAGTTTTCTGACAAATGCATCAAATAAAACTGGATAAGTTTAGCCACAGAAATGTGCTAAGACACCTTTAGGAAATAACATCATCAAATAGGAGCAACACCCACACATGGCCTCCTTACAGGAAGCCTGGGTAGAACATGTATGGATTCTTGAAACAATAGCTCTTGTGGCACTTCAGTTTACATGATTTGATCCACATGCACAAGTCTAATATGGGCCATTGCAAAAATGGAAAATGGCTCACAAAACCGACTTTGTTGCGAAGGCGCCGCCAAAGGTGTTTCCTTTCAGTGCTGATAGGGACGACCACAAAACTTGCATTCCGTAGCGCCCGCAACGGCTCCTAAATTATTCTCTGATTTCGTCAGGTATCCATTTACAGCTGGGTCGGCTGGGCAAGCGATGTTACCATGAAACACCTTCCACATGCCCAGTCTGTCAAATTGAGCGCGAGCTAGTTTCATCCGGTCACGATGTGATTGTCAGGCTGACTCACAGCCCCTAGACCACACGTTCGCTACTATGGGGCTCTACATGCTTAGTTAGCAGTGGCGGGGGGTTTCAGTGGGGTGGGCGTAATATGGTTAGTTAGTAGGGATGGGGGGGTTACATTGGGCGTAGTATGGTTAGTTAGCAGTGGCGGGGGGGTTTACAGTGGGGTGGGCGTAGTATGGTTAGTTAGTAGAGGGGGGGGTTACAGTGGGCGTAGTATGGTTAGTTAGCAGTGGCGGGGGGGGGGGTTACAGTGGGGTGGGCGTAGTATGGTTAGTTAGCAGTGGCGGGGGGGGGAGGGTTACAGTGGGGTGGGCGTAGTATGGTTAGTTAGTAGGGGGGGAGGGGTTACAGTGGGCGTAGTATGGTCAGTTAGCAGTGGCGGGGGGTTACAGTGGGGTGGGCGTAGTATGGTTAGTTAGTAGGGGGGGGGGGGGGTTACAGTGGGGTGGGCGTAGTATGGTTAGTTAGTAAGGGGGGGGGGGTTACAATGGGGTGGGCGTAGTATGGTTAGTTAGTAGGTTGGGTTACAGTGGGGTGGGCGTAGTATGGTTAGTTAGTAGGGGATTACAGTGGGGTGGGCGTAGTATGGTTAGTTAGTAGGGGGGGGGGGGGTTACAGTGGGGTGGGCGTAGTTTGGTTAGTTAGTAGGGGGGTTACAGTGGGCGTAGTATGGTTAGTTAGCAGGGGGCGGGGGGTTACAGTGCGGTGGGTGTAGTATGGTTAGTTAGTAGGGGGGGGGCGGGTTACAGTGGGGTGGGCGTAGTATGGTTAGTTAGAAGGGGGGGGTTACAGTGGGGTGGGCGTAGTATGGTTAGTTAGTAGGGGGGGGTACAGTGGGGTGGGCGTAGTATGGTTAGTTAGTAGGGGAGGGGGGGGGTTACAGTGGGCGTAGTATGGTTAGTTAGCAGGGGGCGGGGGGTTACAGTGGGCGTAGTATGGTTAGTTAGCATGGGGCGGGAGGGGGGTTACAGTGGGGTGGGCGTAGTATGGATAGTTAGTAGGGGGGGGGGGTTACAGTGGGGTGGGCGTAGAATGGATAGTTAGTAGGGGGGGGGGGGGGTTTACAGTGGGTGTGGGCGTAGTATGGTTAGTTTGCAGGGGGCGGGGGGTTACAGTGGGTGTAGTATTGTTGGCAGGGGGCCAGGGTTACAGTGGGCGTAGTATTGTTTGCAGGGGGCGGGGGTTACAGTGGGCGTAGTATGTTTAGCAGGGGGGCGGGGGTTACAGTGGGCGTAGTATGTTTAGCAGGGGGCGGGGGGTTACAGTAGGCGTAGTATGGTTAGTAGAGGGGGGGATACAGTGGGCGTAGTATGGTTATCAGGGGGCGGGGGGGGGGGTTACAGTGGGCGTAGTATGGTTCGCAATGGGGGGGGGGTACAGTGGGTGTAGTATGGTTAGCAGGGGGTGGGGGTTAACAGTGGGCGTAGTATGGTTAGCAGGAGGCGGAAGGGGTGGGGGTGGTACAGTGGGCGTAGTATGGTTAGCAGGGGGTGGGGGTTAACAGTGGGAGTAGTATGGTTAGCAGGGGGCGGAAGGGGTGGGGGTGGTACAGTGGGCGTAGTATGGTTAGTTAGCAGGGGAAAGGGAGGTAAAGTGGCGTGGTATGCTTAGTTAGCAGGGGAAAGGGAGGTACAGTGGCGTAGTATGCTTAGTTAGCAGGGGAAAGGGAGGTACAGTGGCGTAGTTTGCTTAGTTAGCAGGGGGAAGGGAGGTACAGTGGCGTAGTATGCTTAGTTAGCAGGGGGAAGGGGAAGTGGGGTACAGTGGCGTAGTATGCTTAGTTAGCAGGGGAAAGGGAGGTACAGTGGCGTGGTATGCTTAGTTAGCAGGGGAAAGGGAGGTACAGTGGCGTAGTATGCTTATTTAGCAGGGGAAAGGGAGGTACAGTGGCGTGGTATGCTTAGTTAGCAGGGGGGAAAGGGGAAGTGGGGTACAGTGGCGTAGTATGCTTAGTTAGCAGGGGAAAGGGAGGTACAGTGGCGTGGTATGCTTAGTTAGCAGGGGGAAGGGAGGTACAGTGGCGTAGTAAGCTTAGTTAGTAGGGGGCGGGAGGTTACAGTGGAAGAAGTAGACAGGGGGAAGGGGGCTGGGGGTACAGTGGATGTAGTATGTCCAGTTTAGTTTACTACAGTGGATGTAGTATGCCATCTCTAGTAAGGTCACATTAGATCAAACTTGACTAAAACAAAAGAAACCAATAAATTAGCACCCAATTCTTGTCATTTGCTGACTTGACCTGTTCATTACTCTTGAATAGCTCAGATCATGACAAAGATCAAGGCTTCTGTCCTAGACAGGTTAGAAGTTCAAACAAATACTCGTTAAAGAGTACTTTTTTTTGGTGCGAGCTTAAAAAACTTGGTTTTGTGTTTGCAACTACAGAAATGTCGTTTAAATTTGTTTATTTTGTGTTGCTATGGTGAATTTGTGTACTGTCATTTTTTGTGTGTGCTTTTTTGTTGTTGTTGTTATTGTTGTTGTTGCATTCGAGGATCGTTAGCATTTGATTGATAAACAGGTCTCACTAGTAGAGGATGTATACATAATGTCAGCTCTCTAGATTATGAGGAAGTTGGTTGAACTAGGAGAAATGGATATCCACGCAAATAGACAACGGCCATGTCAAGAAGTCAAAGCAGACAGATAACAGTCATGGTAAGAAGTCATGGAGACAGACTACAGTCATCGTAAGAAGCCACGGAGACAGATAACGGTCATGGTAAGAAGTCATTGAGACAGATAATAGTCATGGTAAGAAGTCCACACAGACATAAAACAGTCATGATAAGAAGTCATGTAGACAGATAATATTCATGCTAAGAAGTCATGGAAACAGATAACGGTCATGCTAAGAAGTCATGGAAACAGATAACGGTCATGGTAAGAAGTCATGGAGACAGATAATAGTCATGGTAAGAAGTCCACACAGACAGAAAAGTCCACACAGAAAGACAACAGTAATGCCAAGAACTCCAGACAGACAACGGTCCACACAGACAGACAACAGTCATGCCAAAAAGTCCACACAGACAGACAACAGTCTACGCAGACAGACAACAGTCCACACAGACAGAAAACAGTCCAAACAGACAGACAACAGTCCACACAGACAGAAAACAGTCCACACAGATAGACAACAGTCCACACAGACAGAAAACAGTTCACACAGAGAGAGAACAGTCCACACAGACAGACAACATTTCACACTGACAAACAACATTCCACACAGACAGACAACAGTCCACACAGACAGAGAAGAGTCCACACAGACAGACAACAGCCCACACAGACAGAGAACAGTCCACACAGACAGACAACAGTCCACACAGACAGACAACAGTTCACACAGAGAGAGAACAGTCCACACAGACAGACAACAGTTCACACTGACAGACAACAGTCCACACAGACAGACAACAGCCCACACAGACAGACAACAGTCCACACAGACAGACAACAGCCCACACAGACAGACAACAGTCCACACAGACAGACAACAGCCCACACAGACAGACAACAGTCCACACAGACAGACAACAGCCCACACAGACAGACAACAGTCCACACAGACAGACAACAGCCCACACAGACAGACAACAGTCCACACAGACAGACAACAGCCCACACAGACAGACAACAGTCCACACAGACAGACAACAGCCCACACAGACAGACAACAGTCCACACAGACAGACAACAGCCCACACAGACAGACAACAGCCCACACAGACAGACAACAGTCCACACAGACAGACAACAGCCCACACAGACAGACAACAGTCCACACAGACAGACAACAGCCCACACAGACAGACAACAGTCCACACAGACAGACAACAGCCCACACAGACAGACAACAGTCCACACAGACAGACAACAGCCCACACAGACAGATAACAGTCCACACAGACAGACAACAGCCCACACAGCCAGACAACAGTCCACACAGACAGACAACAGTCCACACAGACAGACAACAGCCCACACAGACAGACAACAGTCCACACAGACAGACAACAGTCCACACAGACAGACAACAGTCCACACAGACAGACAACAGTCCACACAGACAGATAACAGTCCGTACCTAGTTAAATTATAAGCCAGTAACAATGTGTTGCCATTGTCGTGTATCCTCTTCCCTCGGTGATTGACGTAGAGAGTAGACATGACACAGAAACTGGTCAATGGAATGGTCAATGGAATGGTCAATGGGATGGTCAACGGAGTGATCAATGGGATGGTCAATGTGATGGTCAATGGAATGGTCAATGGGATGGTCAATGGAGTGATCAATGGAATGGTCAATGGAATGGTCAATGGAATGGTCAATGGAGTGATCAATGGAATGGTCAATGTAATGGTCAATGGAATGGTCAATGGAGTGATCAATGGAATGGTCAATGGAATGGTCAATGGAATGGTCAATGGAGTGATCAATGGAATGGTCAATGGAATGATCAATGGAGTGATCAATTGAATGGTCAATGGAGTGATCAATGGAGTGATCAATTGAATGGTCAATCAGAAGAAATGACACAGAAAGAAGAAAAGATGAAAACTCACATCTAGTCGGGAGATATAAATGGCAAGAAATGAAAGTTAAAAAAAAAAGAGATTCTGAGAAATATATTGAATACACTCAGCGGTACTTTAAAAGGGATTCAACAGTTCTCAAGTGGAAAACGACTTATTCTATTAGAAATGCATGACGGTATGGCGATAACCACGACTGTTCGATTACCCGGTTAATCAGTGGTTTACCAATAAATTGATCGGGGTGTCAGCATCCAACAGCTGTCATTGACTGATTTCAGCATGCCATGTCCCCTTTATTGATACGCAGTGCTCCAACTTTCAGTGGTTTTCAAGCCGTGATACAAGTCCTTTCATTACTATGCAGCCCGCCATAGCCAGAGAGACAACAGATTGCCACAAGTACCTTAATGTTCCACAAGTCTGTATACCTGTGCGCTCGTACCACATATTGGTGACCAGGGTTATTCTGGTGTTAATTATGGTGATGATGGTGGTGGTAGTGGGGACGATGTTAGGGATGAAGGAGATAATAATGAGGATGATGATGATTGCAAGCGTGATAAGGATGGTGATGGAGATAGTAATGATGAAGGAGATAGTAATATTGATGGAGATAGTAATGATGAAGGAGATAGTAATGTTGATGGAGATAGTAATGATGAAGGAGATAGTAATGTTGATGGAGATAGTAATGATGAAGGAGATAGTAATGTTGATGGAGATAGTAATGATGAAGGAGATAGTAATGTTGATGGAGATAGTAATGATGATGGAGATAGTAATGGCGATACAGATGGTAATGGCGATACATATGGTAATGGTGGTGGAGATGATGCCATTCCGCTTGAACATAAGTCTTCTCCTGGTTCCATCATTTTGTCAGGTGACTGATCGGTCTCATTTGGCTCCAATACAGAGTAAGAGACCAACTGGCCAATAGGATCACGAGTTTATGTTCAAGTGCCACTAGCCCCCTTCTGATCAATGGTAGAGCAGGTCATCTATTTCACGCTGTGGTTGCCGTACAACAGGGACATCTGCTTTCATCCGCTCTTTTCAATCTATTTCTGGAAAAAAGAATGATCCCCAAGGATTCAGATGGCCATAGTTGGAACAGTAACTATAGATGAACGTATTGTAGGACACCTACGCTTCGTTGATGATGTAGATGCTCTTGCTGGTATAACATGATGCTGCAAACACCAGCTGCCAGGTTTGATACCACATCTAGAAAATATTCCATGCGTGGAAATCAACATTGAAAAAGACACCGCTTTTAACGCATAATAAGAAAGCAATAAAAGATAACATAATTATCAATGTAAAAATAACCTAGAAAAGGATTACACAATTGAAATGTCTGATAGTTGTATTTGAAGAAGCGGAGCAAAAGTAGAACAAAGAGAGAGAACAGAACAAACAGGAATTATCATTTCACTGACGCCACTGTGGACAGATAAAAACACACGCTTAAAACTATGATCAATTCAACTCGAAAGTTGATTTTCTCTCTATACATCAAATCCTTGTGAAACATGAAGCTTGAAGGCTGACTTGACGCGTTAAATCCGAGTCATTAAGATGAGATGATTCATGTAGATCCTGCTGAAAGTATGCAGCGATCGTATCACACCTGTTCAAGTACGTGTTACAATCGATTGTAATATTGATCCATATCAATACGTCAGTTATAATAACACTCATATCAGTTGCGGATCAAGATGCTGAGCAGCGCATAAACTGCAGTGGTCAGCGACCTATAGCTCGCTGACTGCTAGCGTCAGAGCCAGCGAACCAAAGCTGCCAAGACCCTTTTACACCTACACGCGGTGATCCTGGATAACAGGCTGCAACAGGGCAAACTGGCTAAGGAGAAGGGATCGAAGAGGGAAAGCTAACCCGGTACTAAAAAAATGCTTGCTAAAGTCAGATGTGTTGGACCGAAAAGTGCACATATCGCAGGTTAGCTGTAAACTACGACACAACGCATTCCGTTCTCTGGACTATATTCTGCTACTTAAGCCCTTTCAGGGTTTGGTAGCGGAAGATTGAGAACGAACGAAGCCAAACCATATCAGTTGTAATAAACAAGAAAACTCCAATAAATGGTAGGATTGAATTCACCTGTATAACCAGATACCAAGGGAAACAAATCCTGGCAGAAGAAGCACAATTCGGCAAAAGATGCAATGGGCAGAGGATGCCGGGAAATGCATTATAAATAATTGTTAAAGAGACAGAAACATTGGCGTCTGACAGACTGGAGACAGACATATCATGACGTAATGGGATGTGAAGCCCCAGTCGTCCTAGGCTATGACAGACAGAGGTGGCGACAGACAAGTCATTACGTAGTCAAATGTAACGCTCCTACAATCTGTTAGATCAGTAACCCTCAACATCTGAAGACCCGTGGGCAGGTGATTGTTGTCGGACCTGTGAAAAAAGGAACCATTTTTCTCTGTCAATCAGTCGGGAAAAAACCCATTATTTATATAGTATTTTGTGTGTTAGTTTTGTAATTGAAAATTATAAAAGAAAATAACCAGAAACCGAGCGGTAAATAAAAATGCTAATAACAGAACAGAACGTCTGGAACTTTTGAGAAAGCAGCATTTAATTCAAATAAAGTTAGTACAATATTTTGTTGCTGCTTCTTTGCTAGAATATCTGATAACCGTGACTCCATGGTTGTTCCTAAGAGGCCAAGTCCTCATTGGCATCTATTCGTTTTCTCTGTTTGATTCTGATCACTGATACAGGTCTTCTTACACAAAGATGTTGTTGATAATACTACCAACAATTTTACAGAGCTTAAATTATCGTATTGTGATCTCATCAGTTGACGGGTGTAAGACGCAATAACTTATTCGTGGTCAGATCAGGAAATGTCAACGGACCAGCACGAGTCCCAGGACCGGCGGTTAGGAAACACTGGCCTAAATTACAGGAACGGCCAAGACGAAGATATGGATTTGCAAAATGGAAAGTACCAATTAAATCTGAGATTATGTTGGTGTTGTAGTTGTAGTTGTTGCTGTTGCTGCTGGCGTTGTTGCTACTGCTGTTGTTGCCGGTGCTGATGTTGTTGTTGTTGCTACTGCTATTGTTGTTGGTGTTGCTACTGCTGTTGTTGGAGTTGTTGTTGCTGTTGTTGCTGGTGTTACTACTGCTGATGTTGCTGCCGGTGTTATTGCTGATGTTGTTGCTGCTGTTGTTGGAGTTGCTAATGCTGTTGTTGCTGGAGTTGCTCTTTATTTTGTTGCGGATGTTGCTGCCGGTGTTGTTGCTGGTGCTAGGTGTTGTTGCTGCTGCTGCTGTTGTTGCTGATGATGCTGCTGATGTTGCCGTTGCTGATGTTGCTGCTGGTGTTGTTATTGCTGCAGTTTTTGCGGTTGTGGTTGCTGCTTTTGTTGCTACTGTTTGAAGTCACTCGTGCTGAGTTGAGGAATCTCTTGACGACGTCCCGTTGGTATCAGATAAGAGTGCCTCTTCTTATATCCTGAGGCATACTCGACAAGGTGGACCACGGTCCTCCTGGCTGTAGTGCAATGCGTGGCTCCTCAGTAAGCTCATCAGTATGTGGATTACAGTGCTGATCCCCACCTCGTTGCTGGACTACTGTAACACAGCCTGTTTGAAAGAGCACGAACAAGAACGTGAGGTAAAGTCTTGACCAATATGTTTCTTCTACCGGGTCCCAACTTCGTCTCCAGTGGACCCTGTCCTGGACCACGGAAGTCCACTGGGTGGTAAGTACTCCTCTAAAGGCGTCTAGTATGTTTCTATGAACAGCAAGGGAGCCTGACCAACGCATTGGAGGTCTTCCCCTCGGTCTCTTCTTACCTCGAGGGTGCCAGACTGCTGAGGCTGTGCTCACATAAACATTGACCATCGTTTCGTCGCAACATGGTACCTGCCCATCTATGTCTTGCCTTGTCTGCATGGGTTACTGCATCATCCACCAAGGACCATCGTCCTTGGAGTAACAAGAATGGGTAGAATCAGAAACAAAAGATATTAGAAGACAAGTAGGTACAACACCAGTGCTAGATCTGATCAAAAGACAGCAAACCAAATGGTTCGGCCACGTGACGCGACAAACACTAGATAGTATTCCTTTGAAAGGTTTCCTGTACAGATACAATGGATACAAGCCAAGGGTCAGCCAACCAAAAGATGGATAGCAGAAATAACAGAATAAGTGAAACTCCCCAAGTATGAAGCACATACTAGGGCCCGGTCAAGAAATCCCTTCATAACCTGACGCTGAAAGACACAAACGGGACAAAAAACCGAAATGAAAGAAAGAAGAGTTTCCACATATTCCTTTTTTTGGTCTGTGATACGTTTTCCTCACGTTTTTGCTCCAATTTAACCTGGGACGATGACTCGTCTGACTTGTCTTAACATTTTGACTGATGCAAAGGTAGACAACTGGCTAAGACATATCTGCTTATTTTGTTCAGAGTTGCCTCTTTTATAATTTTTCATGATGTAATGCACGCATAACAATATTAAAATGATTCGCTTTTTGGCTCCGAGTGAAGTATAGAACCACCCCTATATCTGACCTCTGTACATAGAGTATGTATACGAGAACTTGCAGTGGGGGTTACAATAACAAGGGTTTAGCATGAGGTCGCTAGCAACATTCACAACCCTCTTTATTCAACTTTTAAAAAGTCCTAATCACTCGACCATGTTTCAGAAGCCGCTGCTGTAAATCTTTGGAAACAGGCTTCCTGTAAGGTAGCAGATGTAGTCGTGATCTTATGCTTCTAAATTCGCACTCTACAACCTGTTTCTTCTTCTCAATTTGATCTAAAAATAACTATGTGCACCCAATCTATTTCTAAATGCATTAGACCCTGCCTCTACCATTTCCTGTGACATTACTTCCCAAGCATTCACCAATCTTTGACTAAATCAAATATTTCCTAATATCTAATTTGGATCTTTCTTTAATAAATTGTTAGTTCTGTCCTCTTCTTCTAGTACTATTTTGTACTTTGAAATACTTATCATATTCTCTCCTTTCATAATCTTATAAACCTGTATCAAATCGAATTGACTTATTCTCTTTTCTATAGGCCGGTTTTTCTAAGCATTTCCTACAGTGTCTAGAAAAGAGAAGAATTCGAAGTGAAGACAGGTTTATAAGACAATCAAGGGAATTGATATATTAGACTATACCAAGTTTTTTTTTCTCAAAAATACAAACACCCACAAGAACAAGAGGGGATAACTACAAATTAACTAAAGAAAGGTCCAGATTAGATATTAGGAAATATTTTTTTTAGTCAGAGTGGTGAATGCTTGGAATGTATTGCCCCAGAAAATAGTGGAGGCAAGGTCAATTTATGCATTCAAGAGAAGATTAGATACGCATAGTTTTTAGATAAAGAAAATGTAAAAAAAAGTGGTGTATACATACTTTGCAGTCTTCTAAATTAGTAGAAAGACGTTAAGTTAAATTACGTTAAGTTAAGTTAAGAAAAGTTTTAACAGTAATTCCGGAATTACACTTTCTTTGTATCCTTGACAACACGTTTACATCCCCTCTATGAGTAGGTCAGAAGGAGATTGACAGCGGCAATGCAGAGGATACACAACCTGAGGAAAATAGGACAGAATACCAGCAAAACAAAAAATGGTATAATGTTGAGAACATGTGTTCTTGTTGTGGCAGCAAACGGCTGCGAAACATGGATAGTTACCAAAATCTCAAGGAAGAGAAACTAGTTTTACGAGTCGAAATATTATAAAACGGTTCTCAGAATATAATGTACCGAAAACAGAAGAATGCGTACATTCGACAAGAGTTGGACATAGAGGAGAACTGGTTCATCAATTTCACGGTGAACGGCAAATTGAAAGACATTGACCACATCAAAAGATGAAAGGGTCTTGAGAGAATGGTAGTGGAAGGAATGGTGCGGGACAAGAGAGGTAGACCAAGAAGGGGATGGTACCAAGATGTCTGGACAAGAGAGGCAGACCAAGAAGGGGATGGTACCAAGATGTCTGGACAAGAGTGGCAGACCAAGAAGGGGATGGCACTAAGATGTCTGGACAAGAGAGGCAGACCAAGAAGGGGATGGCACTAAGATGTCTGGACAAGAGAGGCAGACCAAGAAGGGGATGGCACTAAGATGTCTGGACAAGAGAGGCAGACCAAGAAGAGGATGGCACTAAGATGTCTGGACAAGAGAGGCAGACCAAGAAGGGGATGGCACTAAGATGTCTGGACAAGAGAGGCAGACCAAGAAGGGGATGGCACTAAGATGTCTGGACAAGAGAGGCAGACCAAGAAGGGGATGGCACTAAGATGTCTGGACAAGAGAGGCAGACCAAGAAGAGGATGGCACTAAGATGTCTGGACAAGAGAGGCAGACCAAGAAGGGGATGGCACTAAGATGTCTGGACAAGAGAGGCAGACCAAGAAGGGGATGGCACTAAGATGTCTGGACAAGAGAGGCAGACCAAGAAGAGGATGGCACTAAGATGTCTGGACAAGAGAGGCAGACCAAGAAGGGGATGGCACTAAGATGTCTGGACAAGAGAGGCAGACCAAGAAGGGGATGGCACTAAGATGTCTGGACAAGAGAGGCAGACCAAGAAGGGGATGGCACTAAGATGTCTGGACAAGAGAGGCAGACCAAGAAAGGGATGGCACTAAGATGTCTGGACAAGAGAGGCAGACCAAGAAGGGGATGGCACTAAGATGTCTGGACAAGAGAGGCAGACCAAGAAAGGGATGGCACTAAGATGTCTGGACAAGAGAGGCAGACCAAGAAGGGGATGGCACTAAGATGTCTGGACAAGAGGGGCAGACCAAGAAGGAGATGGCACTAAAATGTCTAAACAAGAGAGGCAGACCAAGAAAGGGATGGCACTAAGATGTCTGGACAAGAGAGGCAGACCAAGAAGGGGAGGGCACTAAGATGTTATGACAAGAGAGGCAGACCAAGAAAGGGATGGCACTAAGATGTCTAAACAAGAGAGGCAGACCAAGAAGGGGAGGGCACTAAGATGTTATGACAAGAGAGGCAGACCAAGAAGGGGATGGCACTAAGATGTCTGGACCAGAGAGGCAGACAAAAAAGGGGATGGCACTAAGATGTCTGGACAAGAGAGGCAGAACAAGAAGGGGATGGCACTAAGATGTCTGGACAAGAGAGGCAGACCAAGAAGGGGATGGCACTAAGATGTCTGGACAAGAGAGGCAGACCAAGAAGGGAATGGCACTAAGATGTCTGGACAAGAGGGGCAGACCAAGAAGGGGATGGCACTAAGATGTCTGGACAAGAGGGGCAGACCAAGAAGGAGATGGCACTAAGATGTCTGGATAAGAGAGGCAGACCAAGAAGGGGATGGCACTAAGATGTCTGGACAAGAGAGGCAGACCAAGAAGGGGATGGCCCCAAGATGTCTGGACAAGAGAGGCAGACCAAGAAGGGGATGGCACTAAGATGTCTGGAAAAGAGAGGCAGACCAAGAAGGGGATGGCACTAAGATGTCTGGACAAGAGAGGCAGACCAAGAAGGGGATGGTCCCAAGATATCTGGACAAGAGAGGCAAACCAAGAAGGGGATGGCACTAAGATGTCTGGACAAGAGAGGCAGACCAAGAAGGGGATGGCACTAAGATGTCTGGACAAGAGAGGCAGAGGCAGACCAAGAAGGGGATGGCCCCAAGATGTCCGGACAAGAGAGGCAGACCAAGAAGGGAATGGCCTCGAGATGTCCGGACAAAAGAGGCAGACCAAGAAGGGGATGGCCTCAAGATGTCCGGACAAAAGAGCCGGTCCAAGAAGGTGATGGCCTCAAGATGTCTGGACAAGAGAGGCAGACCAAGAAGGGGATGGCACTAAGATGTCTGGACAAGAGAGGCAGACCAAGAAGGGGATGGCCCCAAGATGTCTGGACAAGAGAGGCAGACCAAGAAGGGGATGGCCCCACGATGTCTGGACAAGAGAGGCAGACCAAGAAGGGGATGGCCCCAAGATGTCTCGACAAGAGAGGCAGACCAAGAAGGGGATGGCACTAAGATGTCTGGACAAGAGAGGCAGAGGCAGACTAAGAAGGGGATGGCCCCAAGATGTCCGGACAAGAGAGGCAGACCTAGAAGGGGATGGCCTCAAGATGTCCGGACAAAAGAGGCAGACCAAGAAGGGGATGGCCTCAAGATGTCCGGACAAGAGAGGCAGACCAAGAAGGGGATGGCCCCAAGATGTCCGGACAAGATTTCCTTGTCTTGCTTTATTTTGCCCCTCAAACCAGTCCGGTCTGCTTTTAGCTATTCTGACCGTTGCATATTGTTCATGATACATTCTTCATTCTTTCGATCAGGTGAGTTAGATGAGTCAGGTGAGTCATATGAGTCCGGTGAGTCAGGTGGATCAGGTGAGTCAGTTGAGTCAGGTGCGTCAGGTGAGTCAGATGAGTCAGGTGGGTCAAATGAATCAGGTGAGTCAAGTGAGTCAGATTAGTCAGGTGGGTCAAATGAGTCAGGTGAGTCAGATGAGTGAGATGTGCCAGGTGAGTCAGATGAGTTGGGAACCCCATGATTTCCATGATGCTAAGAAGCATGTTGTGTGGAACACAGTGAAACCGTTGGTGTAATCTACGAAGCAGGTGTGTAAGGGGACATTGTACTCTCCACACTTGTCGATAATATTTGGCCTGTTAATGATGTGATCCCTCCTGGCTGTGCCATGTCTAAAACATGTATGTACTTCCTCGTTGAATTTCTTTTCTAGCCTTTTCATGATGATCCGCGTGATGATGTTACAAGGATGATTTATCAAAGCAATGGTTCGAAAGTTAGTACATCACCTCAGATCGTCATCCACGTGGAGTAGAGTATGTACAGACCTTGTACATGCTCTTGGCCATGTTGTGCTGCGCCAGATCTCCTTGCATGGCGTGTGGTAAATGTTGATGCTCGTCTCTTCTCCTGTCTGTATACATCCAGTTCGTATATCATAATATAACGGTGGCTTTGCTTTCGTGAAGCTTCCAGTGCTATTCTTCTTCTTCTTCTGCGTACACAGTCAGACAGTAACCATTATTTTTTCGAAAAAAGCGGCGGTCATCCTGAGACTCTCGCCACTACCATAGAGCTTGTCTTGCAGTTCCACTGGCAATGGCCACATCTGCTCTCTCTGATCCTCGTATGTCGGGCAGTTCTGCAGCAGATGTTCAGTGGTCATTTTACCAGTACCGCACGGGCATTCGTCGGTACACCCTATCTTCAATTTGTTGAATAGGTGGTACCTCAGTCTGTTGTGGCCAGTGCGAAGTCTGAAGACAACGACCTGCTCTCTTCGGTTCAACTGGTAATAGGCATCGTTTTTGGTGTAACCAGTATGTTCGGTTTCCCATTTGGTCATGTACCTGGCTTTGATAAGCCGTTTTGACTCTTCGTACGTGATACTGGTATCTGTTTGTGGTAGCCTTGCACCTTCTTTTGCCAGTCTGTCTGCCTCCTCGTTGCCTTGGATGTTGCAGTGTGACGGAACCCACTGTACCACTACCCTTTTTGGTGCGGACTGCTGGCACAGTTTGCAGAGTGCTGCTCTTAAGTCATTAAGCTCAGTGTTTTTCTGGCTTTTTAGCGCTGTGACTACGGCGAGAGCATCTGTCAGCAGGACTATATGGCTCTCATTTTCACTGTGTGTTACCATTTCTTCCACTGCCGCCCTCAGTGCCTCTGCCTCCGCTCTGAAATTGCTTGTGTACTTACCAGTAGCGAATGACAGAGTTATTTTTCTGCCATTTGGTAGGTTCAGGAATGCTCCTGCCCCTCCGTTCTGTGTAGTGTTTGTTACAGAACCGTCGGTGTATGCATGGGTCCAGTCCATGCTTGGGTAGCTTTTCGTTATGAAGCTTAGGGTAGTGTCTCTCCTTTCTTTTTCAGTCTGGCAGTTTTTGTTTGCAATACCTGGTATATTTTCTACCACCTCTGGAAATATATCCTGCCTCCAAGTAGGTTTTCGTACAGTAGTGATGGGTTTTGGTGTTAGTGCGTTTATGGGATCTTCGTGCATCTTTGCTTTGGCTATTTCTGCAAAGTTTCTCCGCTTTAGTTTCCCAGTTCCCAAATTGTTTAGTCTCTGGTACATTGGGTGGTCCGTCAGTCTTCGGAGTTTCTCTGACTGCAGCTGGGCTCTGCAGTCTCTTCTGTCGGTCATGGATTGCAGTCTTGTAATCTTTTCAAGTTCTACAATTGGCGTTGACTTCATGCCACCTGTTATAATTCTCATGGCTTGGTTTTGAAGTTTGTTAACTTTCAGTGCTATTCGAACCTTGTCTTTCGTAGGTCCTATTTCCTTGCCCTGGTTCTTAGGCGTTATATAGGGGCTTCTGCCGGTGTCTTCGTACATTCCTCTGCAGAATTGCTTTCCCCTATCGAGTATGTCCTTGCGCTCTGTCAATGTATTAGCATCTTCATTTGTTATTACGTGTAGTGAGGGTTTGAACTCGCTAGTTAGCTTTCTCATTTCTTTGAAGGCGTCTCCTTCTTTGCCTTGTCTTTGTAGCTCTTCTATACTTCTTCAGGTTTCCAGTATATTTTGCTTCGTTTCCTTCCGAATCTCTCTTCTGATTTCTCTTGTGGTGGTCCTGTATATAGTGGTATTGCGGTCTGTCAGGGTTTGTTTTAACATTTGTCTTTCTTCTATGAAGTTCAGTGCCTTTTCTGTGATGTTATTCTGACTTTTCGGCCATTTCTACGGTATTTTACTGCTTGCCGATGAAGTAAGAATATCTTCTACCTGTATGGCACTTTCATCTGGTG
Organism: Ariolimax columbianus; assembly: GCA_036924085.1. Lineage (NCBI taxonomy): Eukaryota > Metazoa > Mollusca > Gastropoda > Stylommatophora > Arionidae > Ariolimax > Ariolimax columbianus. Next base: position 27,134,471 of record JAVGWX010000021.1, on the reverse strand, counting down.
TCATCTCTTACCTGTGTGGCTCGTTCATCTGATGTCATCTCTTTCCTGTGTGAAACGTTCATCTCTTACCTGTGTGATACGTTCACCTCTTACCTGTGTGACACGTTAATCTCTTACCTGTGTGACCCGTTCATCTATTGCCTGTGTGACACGTTTATCTCTTACCTGTGTGACACGTTCATCTCTTACCTGTGTGACACGTTCATCTCTTACCTGTGTGACACGTTCATCTCTTACCTGTGTGATACGTTCATCTCTTACCTGTGTGATACGTTCATCTCTTACCTGTGTGACACGTTCATCTCTTACCTGTGTGACACGTTCATCTCTTACCTGTGTGACACGTTCATCTCTTACCTGTGTGACACGTCCATCTCTTACCTGTGTGACACGATCATCTCTTACCTGTGTGACACGTTCAAATGGTGTAATACTTTCATGACCTGCCATAAGCATCTACAATTTATTTTGTACATCTATGGTTTACTGTTGGGATCAAGTGCTTTCCAGCAGCTTTCCGGCAGTTTTACAGCCTTATATTGATTCATGTGACCAGCACTTGGTGATCTGTCCCCTGACAACACCTGAAAGTGTCCTCTAGGATGCGACTTCTAACCTCAACATGTGGTGCATTAGAATGTAGTCTATTTGGCTCATGCTTTTCCCATTCGTTGAAGTCACGTATAGAGGCGTCTAGCGTGTTGTTTAACAAACGTGTTTGCGATGGAGAGATTGTTTCCTAGACAGAATTATATCAATTGTTCTCCCCTTTGTGTGCTTCTTGATCAAATATTGATAATCAAAAATGAAAATTAGTGTGAAATATAATGCTGAAAGAAAAAAGGTTTGTGATAAGGTTGTCCAATGGTAGTGTTTGATCATTTGTTTAGGATCACCCTGAAAGCAGTGGTCAGTCATGCGATTCACTTTCATTCTTTTCGTTAGTTCTCCCTTAACGGAACTTACGGATCCATGTTTTGTTTGACAAGATGGAGGAACATACCAAAATATTAACTCCAGGATAAGTATAGCACCCAATTTGGTGCGGGGTTAAACTTCCTCTGTTGGCATGTCAAGAAATGGGGAAGAAATACAGCCAGGGGTCTCTGTCAGCAAGGGGGCCTCTGTCAGCAAGGGGGGCTCTATATATATTTATTTTCTGGAGTCTCGTTTTAATTATGTACAGGAGGCCTGCCCCAAGCCCCCTAATGTGCGCCATTGTATTTGTTGA
>JAVGWX010000021.1:27010740-27130740 GCA_036924085.1 Ariolimax columbianus | reverse complement strand
ACTACAACTACTACTGCTACAACTACTACTACTACTACTACTACTACTACAACTACTACTGCTACAACAACTACTACTACTACTACAACAACTACTACTACTACTACTACTACTGCTACAACTACTACTACTACTACTACTACTACTGCTACAACTACTACTACTACTACTACTACTACTACTGCTACTACTACTACAACTACTACTACTACTACTACTACAGCACTGTTCTATTTTTAAAAGCAATGATAATGATGCGCCTTGGTACAGTAACGTTTTTTAAAACTTCATCTCTGACGGAATTTTCTGCTATTGGACTTTTGAAATTTTCTATTGAAATGCAACTAACGATAGATACGGCAATTCCTACGCCGGTGTTTTTATTATCCTACCACAACCATACTAACTGCTGATGGCGCTTTGGCAGAGAATGTGAAACACTGATGACAAATGGAGAGAATCAAACCTAAACATTAGGGATCAAGATGCTGAGCAGCGCATGAGCTGCAGAGTTCAGCAACCCATGACTGCTAGCGTCAGGGCCAGCGAACCAGAGCTGACAAGGCCCTTCTACACCTCCACTCGGTGATCCTGAATAACAGGCTGCAGCAGGGCAGACTGGCTAAGGAGAAGGGATCGAAGAGGGAATGCTAACCCGGTACTCAAAAAATGCTTGTTGAAGTCGGAGTGTTGGACCGAAAGGTGAAATAATCGCAGCCAAGCTGTAAACTACGACACAACGCATTCCGTTCTCTGGACTACATTCCGCTACTTACCCTTTCAGGGTTTGGTAGTGGGAGATTGAGAACGAAGAAGAAGAAGAAGAAGAAGAAGAAGAAGAAGAAGAAGAAGAAGAAGAAGAAGAAGAAGAAGAAGAAACCTAAACATTAAGTGCGCACAAAAACGCAACATTGATAGAGGCAACTCAACAGACCATAAACAGGTGTCATATTTATGTTTTAGATATATTTATAATTATTATCTTTTTGTCCTTTAATCCCGTTTATAGTGTTTGCAAGTTTTTTGTAAATCTCGTAAATCTTCTTTTAGAAACAATATGTCATCTGAGTAACGTCAATCGTTAATCCCGTGTTCAATTATTGTTACCCCTGGCTTACCTTCAACCTATTCTTCTTGTTCATCTACTTCAGATTTCCCAACCACATTTGTACTCTGCAGATAAAGAGGACTATTAGTATATACTACAGTTTATAAACAATTCACGACACTCATGACAACGTATGGAGCACATGTACAGCTCCATGATTTCGTTTAGCGCCTCGACTAATTCATTGATTTGTTGAATTACAAGTTTGGATGTATATATATATATTATATATATCTCAGTCATGTGTATGTGTATGTGCGTGCGTGCGTGTGTAGCATGTTTGCATGCTATTTTTGGTTAATTTCGTTTTGCACTCTGTTGATAATGCCCTTAAGTTGTCAAAATGTCAACCCTCGTCTGTTCTCAATCTTTCAATCACCATTAGATTCCACTTTTACTGCTACTCTTCCAAATAAAAATATCGGTATTATGTATTATAAACATAATTTATAGATAACTTTATTTAATACATCATAATATAAAATAGCTTCATTTGCCAAGCACTGAAATCCTAGCAAATATATTGTAATTGAACACACATATATTCATTCAAATCGTATACATGTCCAACGTGCTGAGTTCAAACATTGTTTGTTTATTTACATTTGTTTATTTACATCTTTACCAACTCCGGGAGTCCCCCATGTCAATAAAACACGTCACAGTCACGTGATAACAGTAGTTATTTTTAGTCCCTACATATTGTGATATCAATGCCACATGAACTGTACTAACTGCATATCAAACGTCGTTATATATTGCTGTTACCGCTTTAGCAAGTGTACTATGGCCTTCTAAAACTCCACAAACACAACAGTAAGCACGAGAAAGCCTTACCAAAGTCGAGGAAACCACTTGATTAGTGCTTTAAAAAAAATAGAAAATAAATTAACATGGTATCCCAACATTCCTTGCAATTTCCTCTCAAAATATTCATGATGGCGGAGTGGAATTAAGGTAATGAAAACACACAAGCTTGCTTGACACTATCTACGTTCTTACTTTATCGGGAAACCGTACTATGTTCTGTTATAAATGAGCTGGTAACTTTGAAATAGTTATGAGTGTAATTGATATCTTTGTCTGCATAAGAAATGTTTAGATGCACGCTAAGATAGAGCAGTGAGAGTCTTGCAGGTGTCCATAATTACTGGCTAGCTTGTCTGCTAGAAGTAGGAGGGTCATCTTGATCCGTCCGTAGCTCAAGTCAGCGGCTAGCACGGTTTTTGCAGTTCGTGTGTCGGGCTTGCATGCGTGAAGAAAATGATTTTAGACTATTGTTGTTTTTCAGTCTAATTTTGAATGTAATCATATGATTCTGTAAAATTATAAACTATATTATTGTTTTATGTGTTGTACAAAGCCAAGGGAATGCAAAATCTAGTCAAATTCGTTAAATCTTCGTAATTTCGTGTCTTTCGTGGAAAAGAAATTATGATGATTGAAATAAGCGAATTACTTATAACAATTATTAACTAGTATGATAAGTATCAGCTAACTTGACTATGTTGTTATGTGCTACATACTTTGATGAACAATTATTTGCTGTGTTTATTCCTTGAATGCTATTCGTGCAGCTTTTTTCAGTTGTGATAAAAGCATGGTCACTAGAAACCCTTGGTGGTAGTTTGTATTCTTTGCCCTACTAGTAGCTCAGACATGAGTCATGTTCTCTATCCATGGCATGGGCAGTTGAAGAATAAATCAGTTCACTATAGCATTTAGCCATTTTTCATTCTTTAAAAAAAGCAGGTACTATTTACGTTGACTTATCTATGATCTGTTGTGAATGAATATATCATTTCAAAAGAAAACAGAATGTATTGCCAATACTATTGGTTGTACTATTGACGTTAATATGTGCACTCAGTGCCCATATCAGTCTTAAGTAAATCGCTATTTTTCCATGCTTAAATAAACAACGTGAACAAAAATGTATAAACCCTGTCATATTTCCATAAATTATTTATTTACTTACTATTTCAAAATGCATTTAACATGTAGATAAACTTTATACAAATTAATATTTATCAATCTTTGTTGAAAATGAGATGCCCGATAGCTCAACCACCTTGTTGCTTGTTTTGATATGTGTAGTGTGTTAATAAAAGTATACATGTCATACTACTTATATAAATATATTTTATATTACCTGAGAGTAATATAAATATTCTTAAATAAATTAAGATATTAAATAATAAAGTGTAGGGTACAACCGACAAGTTAAGAAGGCACAATCAAAACAAGGTTTCATTCTGAAAATTGTAGATTTGGAGGCAGAACTTGAATGTGCCATGATCTACACTGTATCCAAGCTCTACTGGAGTTTAAGCCACTGACAAAACCTTCCAATTGTGCTGATTCTTGTGTGAGTAAGTCCAGTTTATTCTAGATCTTTCCTGTTTCTGCTTCCTCACTTTGGGTCTTCTCCGTGTTTGCATCTATCCATGCACTTTTTTCATGTAAATTTCTTTTGATGGCCATATGAGTACACTTGGTTTAATGAATTTAAAAAAATGAATCCAAATATTTGTCAACTCCATTTTATTTTATTACTGATGCTGTTAAATTGTGCCTCTGCTTAATACTGTATAAGATATCTGTGTCCAATTTAGCGCTTTTTGCTTCAGAATGCTTAATGTTTGCCTTTTCATTCAATAAATATAATGTATTGTTTGTTCCCCATTCCTTCAGCCCATTTATACAAATTAGATTACCAGGTACTCCTAGATACTAAATTGAGTTATATATAATAATGATACCTTTATGCTTATCTTTTTTTGTCTTTTGACTCCAGTTGGAGAATAGGGCACAGGTTGGTCTTCTTGAAAAATCCTGCAATAAAGCATTTTGTATGCTTTTGCAGTGGTAGTTTCTGCAGTAATTTGTTTTACATGATGTCACTAGCCCCATGCACAACTCTCTTTAGTCACTTCTAATGACAAACGGCTTATTAGAGCTAGATACATGACCAAATGGGAAACTGAACATACTGGCTACACCAAAAACGATGCCTATTACCAGTTGAACAGAAGAGAGCAGGTCGTGGTCTTCAGACTTCGCACTGGCCACAATGGACTGAGGTACCACCTATTCAACAAATTGAAGATAGGTGGTACCGACAAATGCCCGTGTGATACCGGGAAAATGATTGCTGAGCATTTGCTGCAAAACTGCCCAACATACGAGGATCAGAGAGAGCAGATGTGGCCATCACCAGTGGCAACACTAGACAAGCTATATGGCAGTGTCGACAGCCTCAGGATGACCGCTGCCTTTTTCGAAAAAATAGTGGTTACTGTCTGACTGCGTACGAAGAAGAAGTAGACTTCTAATGACATGCATGGGGAACTGAGACGCTAGTCCAGTTAGGCACAACATACTGACCAGGACGTCGTGTCATGGTGAGGCACAACATACTGACCAGGACATCGTGTCATGGTGAGGCACAACATACTGACCAGGGCGTCGTGTCATGGTGAGGCACAACATACTGACCGGGACGTCGTGTCATGGTGAAGCACAACACACTGACCAGGACGTCGTGTCATGGTGAGGCACAACACACTGACCAGGACGTTGTGTCATGGTGAGGCACAACATACTGACCAGGACGTCGTGTCATGGTGAGGCACAACACACTGACCAGGACGTCGTGTCATGGTGAGGCACAACATACTGACCAGGACGTCATGTCATGGTGAGGCACAACACACTGACCAGGACGTCGTGTCATGGTGAGGCACAACACACAGACCAGGACGTCGTGTCATGGTGAGGCACAACATACTGACCAGGATGTCGTGTCATGGTGAGGCACAACATACTGACCAGGACATTGCGTCAGGTTCAGGCATAATACACAGACCAAGACCCCAATTTCTCTTCCAAGTAACGTTCACTGGAAACAGGCTGTTTTCAAGGCAGCCTGGCTGACGAGATGTGGATCGATGTGATCCCCGTAGTTGTGGGTGCCACGCAGAATAAGCAAAGCATAGCACAACCGTCTTGAGCACTGTAGTCCACCTTCATCAGTACGCTCGTGACGTGAGGAAAGCTACTACAACCTGCCACTTAATGTTTTTTTCATGGCCCACAAAAAGATAAACTTACTCATTGTGTACATTCAACAACAACAATGACATGCATGGAGGTGCAGGAGCTATTCTTTCCTCCACAATGAGGAACTTTGTGATCCACTCAGGAAAATTGATTGAAGGATTAGTTATGTTTGTTTCTTTCACTTTATTCCATTTCAGATTAATGTAATGAACCATATACTTAGATTTGTTATGTCCTTTGGTCCTGTGTGTAAGTACACAAGTAACGATCCCCATTTCACGTATGTTATGTCATATTGGCAATATGGTGTTAGGCACATATTTTTCTTTTCCTTTGACACACTAAGAGTGATGTCGTCAACATTACACCAACCGCCTTTACGTTCCCTGGTTATTCTTTTACCAAGTTTTTTTAGGCTGGGTGAACCCTGGGAGCCATTTTGCGGTCAGAAAAATTCAGCACAAACTGAGGACCAAACCCTCATAGCTCAGCTGGGAAGCCACTGCACTACCTCGGCTCCCATGTTACCCATACTCTCTGCTTGTTTTATCCAGCAGTAATCTTTATGATCTGGTTTGTGATATTTTAAACTGAAAATTTGCAATTTTGTTTTGTGACTTTCGTTTTTCACTATAATTTGAGTATGGGGTTAACACTACCATTGGGCCCTTGCAGGAAGGCCACACAAAGCATTATCTGCTCTTGGAGGTGGTTCTTTATATAGTATTTTATTTTACTTAATGGGACTGCTGATCATATGCACAACTCTCATCAGTTGCCCTTTACAAAATTCACATAGGTCCCATTCTTTCCTCCCCAATAAGGTAGCTCTGGGATCCACATAGGACACTGACTGTCATTTATTAAACTATTCGGTTGTATAACTCACTTCGAGCCGTCTGATTAGTGTAGTTGTGGAGCACTTGCTTTTCAAGGCAAAGGTACAGGGTTCAACTCCGGACACCGGCACGCTTCAGTCAACCCAGCTGTATAGGGGGTTCATATGTAAATGTTTACCTGACTTCCGGTTAAGGAAAGTAAGGCAGCGAGGAAGGGAACTAACTAGCCATCCCACCTCACACAAGCTCAGTCTTAGTCAAATGACATTTCTAACATTTCATCCCAAATGACAGTTTCTGCTATGGGAATTTTTTGTTATCTTGCTTCATTGTTGCCTCTTCTTTTAACAGATATTATTTATTGCTTTTTTTCTATGTCTGCAGTTTATATATATATATATATATATATACACACACACACACAGATGATATTACTCTTACATACTCAATGGGTTGTATTATAATGGGCCCTATATGTTGATCATTTGTGTCTCTTGTCACTCCACAACCAGCATAAATTGCAATCATGTCTGAAAAGTCTGCATCTTACATTTCATGAAATCTATTGCTTATATTATTCAATGCTTATTCTAAATGGAATGCTCGTATTATATTTCTGTTCAAAATATGATGACATGGCATATTATTTTAGCTGGCCGTTAGCAAAGGTTAAATAGCAAACACATGTTGATTAAATCTCTCACAATCATGTGTCCTATTAATGCACTGTATCATATACAGTGGAGTAATAACCTTCATGTGCAAGATAACTTTTAGAAGGACATGATTATAACAAAATATGTTATATTTACTTGTTATTTGGAGCAGAGTAGTTTATCAGGAGATAAGGGCATCAGGTGCTTGAATGTCACTCATGTGACACTGCACTTGTCAGGCTTGAGTCATGTCAGAAATGATGCCAAAACACAGGTTACATCAGTCAAGCTAGATGCTCTCATTACACTTTATATAGACCCCCACCTTATTTAATACTACCAATACTCATAATAGCTGAATTGCAGTAGCCCAAATAGATTTGATCAGTTATATTTAAATCTTTGTGCAATGAGTACCGATCAGTATAGGCCGCGGTACAAGGTGAGTGGCTAACATTCATACTGAATATTTCACTATTATTCTTTCTGCATTTCTAGAGGAATGCTGAAATGTTAACTTTGGTTTCTATGTTCATAGAAAGCTGGCTATTGATTTATAGTGTGCTTAAGTCATTGCTGAGCGGAAAAATCTAAGAAATGCCCGGTTGGGGTGGGGTGGGGGAGGGGGGGGGGGGTTTGACGGCTCACCTAACAAGCTTATATGCGTTCAGAATCACGAACCGACACATTCATACCTCTTTGGGATGTTAACCTATTATAAAATGTGTGCTGAAATTGAATGCATTTGGATGTAAGGTGCAATATTCTCGCTCTCATTAAAACCCCAAAGTACCAAATTAAGCCTAAATGGCAAAATCCTGCAGCCAAACGACAACCCAACCTATCTGGGAGTCACATTTGATCGGCGCATGACATGGAAAAGTCAGATTGAGAGAAACCGAATGAAAGCCAGAGAAAGAATGGCGATCATGAGGAAACTTGCTGGCACAAGCTGGGGAGCAGACGAAGGCATACTAAAGAAACTGTACACTGGAAGAGTGAGACCAGTTCTCGAGTATGGCATCACGGCATGGACAACAGCAGCGAAGGCGAACTTCGATAAAGTTAACAAACTTCAAAACCAAGCCATGAGAATCATAACAGGTGGCATGAAGTCAACGCCAATTGTAGAACTTGAAAAGATTACAAAACTGCAATCCATGACCGACAGAAGAGACTGCAGAGCCCAGCTGCAGTCAGAGAAACTCCGAAGACTGACGGACCATCCAATGTACCAGAGGCTAAACAATTTGGGAACTGGGAAACTAAAGCGGAGAAACTTTGCAGAAATAGCCAAAGCAAAGATGCACGAAGATCCCATAAACGCACTAACACCACCAAAACCCATCACTACTGTACGAAAACCTACTTGGAGGCAGGATATATTTTCCAGAGGTGGTAGAAAATATACCAGGTATTGCAAACAAAAATTGCCAGACTGAAAAAGAAAGGAGAGACACTACCCTAAGCTTCATAACGAAAAGCTACCCAAGCATGGACTGGACCCATGCATACACCGACGGTTCTGTAACAAACACTACACAGAACGGAGGGGCAGGAGCATTCCTGAACCTACCAAAAGGCAGAAAAATAACTCTGTCATTCGCTACTGGTAAGTACACAAGCAATTTCAGAGCGGAGGCAGAGGCACTGAGGGCGGCAGTGGAAGAAATGGAAACGCACAGTGAAAATGAGAGCCATATAGTCCTGCTGACAGATGCTCTCGCCGTAGTCACAGCGCTAAAAAGCCAGAAAAACACTGAGCTTAATGACTTAAGAGCAGCACTATGCAAACTGTGCCAGCAGTCCGCATCAAAAAGGGTAGTGGTACAATGGGTTCCGTCGCACTGCAACATCCAAGGCAACGAGGAGGCAGACAGACTGGCAAAAGAAGGTGCAAGGCTACCACAAACAGATACCAGTATCACGTACGAAGAGTCAAAACGGCTTATCAAAGCCAGGTACATGACCAAATGGGAAACCGAACATACTGGTTACACCAAAAACGATGCCTATTACCAGTTGAACCGAAGAGAGCAGGTCGTTGTCTTCAGACTTCGCACTGGCTACAACAGACTGAGGTACCACCTATTCAACAAATTGAAGATAGGGTGTACCGACGAATGCCCGTGCGGTACTGGTAAAATGACCACTGAACATCTGCTGCAGAACTGCCCGACATACGAGGATCAGAGAGAGCAGATGTGGCCATTGCCAGTGGAACTGCAAGACAAGCTCTATGGTAGTGGCGAGAGTCTCAGGATGACCGCCGCTTTTTTCGAAAAAATAATGGTTACTGTCTGACTGTGTACGCAGAAGAAGAAGAAGAAGAAGGATGTAAGGTGCAAAACACAGTACAGTTCACTTCACTTTAGAAGAAACAAGGCCGAAAAGAAACTGACATGTAAACTTTTGGTAAATAAAAAATAAATACATTATGCTAATAGATAAATAAACGTTAAAAATTGTTAGGAAAATATTAATGAGATTTATTAATGTTATTTAAATAATGTTTAGTCGATAAAGAAATAATAAGTGTAGGATAAATAGTGTTAAATATAAATAAGTATTATATAAACTATATGAAGTATAAATAAATTATATACAAACTATGTGAAGCATAACTAGATGTTATATAAATTATGTGAAGTATAAATAAATGTTATATAAATTATGTGAAGTATAAATAAATTATGTGAAGTATAAATAAATTAAATATAAATTATGTGAAGTATAAATACATGTTATATAAATTATGTGAAGTATAAATACATGTTATATAAATTATGTGAAGTATAAATAAATGTTAACTAAATAATATTAAGTAGATAAAGAAATAATACGTGTAGGATAAATAGTGTTAAATATAAATAAGTTTTATATATACTGTATTAAGTATAAATAAATGATATACAAATTATGTGAAGTATAAATAAATGATATACAAATTATGTGAAGTATAAATAAATGTTATATAAATTATCTGAAGTATAAATAAATGTTATATAAATTATGTGAAGTATAAATAAATGATATACAAATTATGTGAAGTATAAATAAATGATATATAAATTATGCAAATAATAAATAAATGGGATATAAATTATTGTGAAGTATAAATAAATGTTAACTAAATAATGTTAAATGTGTAAACAACAAGTGCTAAGATAAAAAATGCTTTATTGATAACAATATGTTAAATACATCAATAAGTGTTTAAGTAAATATTGAATAAATTAAAAAATATGATACATATAAATAAGTTTTTAATGAATAAATATTAAGTAGATAAATAAAAGATACATATGAGATAAATAAACAAATGTTAAATAAATAAATTATAGTTATATGAATGTTAATTTAAAAAATAATTAATTATTAGAAGTTAGGTACATTTTAAATAAATGTATTCAATAAATTACATTTTGAGTAGGAAAATATGTTAGTTACATAAATAATGTTAGATAGATAAATGTTAAACAATAAATGTTAGCTTAATGTCCAAGATACAATAAATGTTAGCTAAATGTCCAAGATACAATAAATGTTAGCTAAATGTCCAAGATACAATAAATGTTAGCTAAATGTCCAAGATACAATAAATGTTAGCTAAATGTCCAAGATACAATAAATGTTAGCTAAATGTCCAAGATACAATAAATGTTAGCTAAATGTCCAAGATACAATAAATGTTAGGTAGATGTCCAAGATACAAGAAATGTTAGCTAAATGTCCAAGATACAATAAATGTTAGGCAGATGTCCAAGATACAATAAATGTTAGGTAGATGTCCAAGATACAATAAATGTTAGCTAAATGTCCAAGATACAATAAATGTTAGGTAGATGTCCAAGATACAATAAATGTTAGGTAGATGTCCAAGATACAATAAATGTTATGTAGATGTCCAAGATACAATAAATGTTAGCTAAATGTCCAAGATATAATAAATGTTAGTTAAATGTCAAAGATACAATAAATGTTAGGTAGATGCATGTTAAAAAGATTATGAATTGTTGAATAGATTAAGGGCTTGATTTAGTCATTTTTTGTTCTTATCAATGGATGTAGATGTCTTTGTTTTTCTCCTTGTGACTTATGGTTTCTCTAGGACAAGGTAGCCACCTTCCTCATGCCCACATTTTCTTTTTCTCTTCATTTCTTCCTTGGGATGTAAAGACTTATAGTTTCCTTGTGACTTATAGTTTCTCAAGGATAAGGTAGCCAGCTTCCCCATGCCCAAATTTTCTTTCTCACTCCATTACTTCCTTAGTATGTAAAGACTTGTAGTGTTCGTGTGACATATAGTTTGAACAGGATGGGGCATCGATCTTATAGCCCTCCCATCCCTGTTTAGGTGCAGCTTATGGCATGCCAGGCAGGTTGCTATGCTTTGCTCCATTTTTGAGCCTCGTTATAAATATATTGTAAATAGATCAATAATGATCAGAAACACTAATTGATTGTTCTCATTTGATTCCTCTTCCTTTATTGCTCATATTGGAGCATGGGGTCCCCTCAGCAGTTAATCTCTGCACAGTACATCTTTACCAAACTACTTCACATGCATTTGTCTGGTTTATACTTCTATTGCTGCTATATTGATTACTGAAACCACAACATAATTCGAAGGTCTTCAACTCAAAGCTTCCCAAGGGCCGTATGAGGACCAGCTCAATGGTCCACCTGACACATAGTAAAATATGTATTCTTATTATGTACTGTATGATCAAGTCTTGTGGTGCTGATATTGTTTGAAGGCATATTAATCTACTAAAAACACTATTTTTGTATAGGATACAATTATTTGAGGAGACTAACTTTCAAATACTGATCAGTAGTTTTTCAAACTAAATGTGAAGTTATATCAGGAGAATAAAAAGCTTGCATTTAGTCGCTATGAATCGTACCTCCACACATCCGTCCTCCTTTCAGTTACTGGTAGCCAGCAATAACTGAACGTCTTTATACTGGTTTAGAAGACTCTCTGTATACAACCAGTTTAATTGCTCTATAAACGATGTTTATCCAATCGATTCTTGAATACATTAATGATACATGAATAGTTGTGTCAAAGTGATTGATGACTGTTTAGCAGGGTAAAAGTAACTGCTTCCTCAAGTAATTGAATGATATTTAGAATGAGAATTTGTCATCAGACGACCCAGCAGAGGAAAACCGAGATGAGACACTTGAAGATGCTGATCTCATCACAGAACTAGTGTTGGTTGGGTTGGTTAGAGAAGTATGAGCTTTGACTAGTGTTGGTTGGGTTGGTTAGAGAAGTATGAGCTTTGACTAGTGTTGGTTGGGTTGGTTAGAGAAGTATGAGCTTTGACTAGTGTTGGTTGGGTTGGTTAGAGAAGTATGAGCTTTGACTAGTGTTGGTTGGGTTGGTTAGAGAAGTATGAGCTTTGACTAGTGTTGGTTGGGTTGGTTAGAGAAGTATGAGCTTTGACTAGTGTTGGTTGGGTTGGTTAGAAAAGTATGAACTTTGCTGCCTTTCTGACAACAATCTGACAATGTGAATACGAGTTTAAGAGATCAAACTGCCATTTGTGTTTCACGTTTTTCTAACCAGGCCGCAGCCTTTTGGGTGATATCAGGACGTATTAACCAGTGCTTGGATGCATGTGTGTGTCTGTATGTACCTATGATAGTTGGGGCGATCTCACTTAGAGGCCATCCCCACTAAAGTGCAATGGAAGGGCCTCATCCTGAGGACGTGTGTGAAAGTTGTGTAGGAGTGTGATTGTTGGACAGGGTTAAATGAGACAGAGTGAGGTAAGAAGAGAGGGATTCATGTGAGGTAAGAAGAGAGGAAGCCATGTGAGGTAAGTATGTATCTTCTTTTTCATGTTTATTTGGTGACCAGTATTGGCATCCAAGGTGTTGTATTGTTTTTGAATAGTTTTGTAACTGACAATATCTTTTTTGTATGGTTAGCTTGTATTTAATCAATGTTTTCTTTTTAGTCATAGCATGTTTCTGCAATGAAGAAATGTAGACCTCTTATATAGCATATAATGCCCTATGCTTCTGACTAACTGTATTATTCGTTATCCCACACTTAAAAGCGTCACGCCTTCCCAGGGAACAGAAAATATCCTTTTGAGACCTCTAATGTGACTAGTACTGCAATGATTACAGTCCCTGATCTATAGACTTGCCACAACTGTTGGTTCATGCGCCATCTGTTTCCTCATTTGGGAGACTATCGTTATTAAGTTTGGTGGAGTGTGGGATAAACAGGCAAGCGACCAGATACAGTTATCGATGAAGGGGAGATTTATGTATTAATAATTCACATCAGTAAGGACTTCTCACCTGTTATTGCCTACGGGTGACTTGATATTTTCATGCCCCAAAATTATAGCTAAAGCTGGTACATTAGTGTCACAATTAGGCGTGGTTTCAGTCTGCTTGATGTGGTTTCTAATGCAGGCTGCCATTTGCTATTTCTGTTATCAAATGTGTTATATATGAACTGATTTAATATTTTGGGTAACTTTTCACAGCTTTCCTTTTTTACAGTCGTCTTTGAATAGGGGCATTGCGTTTCGTGTTCTTTTTGTTACCTGTCTGCTCCCAACAACGCCCTCTAGCAGTAGGCCTACAACTTCGTCCTACAACTTCGTCGGATAGACTGCTATAACAGATCATGTTTAGAAGCGCACAACTTGATATGGGTTTCTTGATCAGTATACTTGGCTTGGCTTCGTTCGTTCTCAATCTCCCACTATCAAACCCTGAAAAGGCTTAATTAGCAGAATGTAGTCCAGAGAACGGAATGCGTTGTGTCGAAGTTTACAGCTTGACTGCGATATTTGCACCTTTCGGTCCAACACATCCGACCAGCAATCATTTTTTGAGTACTGGATTAGCATTCCCTCTTCGATCTCTTCTCCTTAGCCAGTCTGCCCTGCTGCAGCCTGTTATCCAGGATAACCGCGTGGAGGTGTAGAAGGGTCTTGGCAGCTCTGGTTCGGTGGCCCTGATGCTAGCAGTCAGCTATGGGTTGCTGACCCCTACAGCTCATTTGCTGCTTAGCATTTTGATCAGTATACTTAAACTGTTCCTAAAGTTTGCGACTTGTTATAATAGCAATTAAAGAGAGATCTGTATGAGGGTAATACAAGCTGATAGGGGAAACACCATAGCAAGAAGAATATTTTGTTTCGACGCAGTTTTCTGGTCAATGACGATCTGTAGTGGCGGATCTGTACTTAAAAAGTTAGGGAAATCTAGAGGGAGATATATGACATGCCCCTTGTTTGAATAAAGTTTTTTGCTGCTATGCTAATGAGTTGCCGATGCAGTGGAAGTGAGTGTATTTAGAATGTCACTGTCGGTACTAGGAAGTATTGACACAGATAATTAGCGTTAATCGTGTTTGCTCAATGGAAGTGAAGGAAACGGTTTCATTAGCAAGATACCTGCAACCAAAATACCTGCAACTTTTCTTATGAACTGCATTTCTGTCATGTTTGAGACTGTCTGGTCCAGGGGTTGCTATGTTGGATAGGAAAGGGCCTAGACTTTGTGTCACCAAGTTTTGATGTGCGTCATGGAGGTTTTAACTCGGGAAGGGATGGACTAAGCTTTGTGTCGCCAAGTTTTGATGTGCGTCATAAAGGTTTTAACTCGGGTAGTAGACAACAAATCGATGTGTCACTAAGCTTTGATGTAGGTCATTGGTGTTTTATCTGGGATAGGAATTGATCGAGACTTGTTAAGTTTTAATGTAGGTCATTGGTATTTTATCTGGGATAAGAATTGATCGAGACTTGTTAAGTTTTAATGTAGGTCATTGGTGTTTTATCTGGGATAAGAATTGACCGAGACTTGTTATGTTTTAATGTAGGTCATTGGTGTTTTATCTGGGATAAGAATTGACCGAGACTTGTTATGTTTTAATGTAGGTCATTGGTGTTTTATCTGGGATAAGAATTGACCGAGACTTGTTAAGTTTTAATGTAGGTCATTGGTGTTTTATGTGGGATAAGAATTGGCCGAGATATGTTAAGTTACATCAGAAGGTTTACAACTCTAATAGGGAGCCTTCTGTCCCCATTGAATCACGGTGTGATGTAGTATGCATCCGATGTGTAAGTTTTCTCATTTAGATCTATGAAAGTGGCGCTGGCAGGTTGCAGTAGTTTCCTTACATCCCGAGCGTGCTGTTGAAGGTGGACCCAGGTCCTCCAGCCTGTTGTACTATACTTGACTTCATCAGCGCGTCGCTCACTATTGTGGGTAACACGTCGATCCCCCACCTCGTTGGCCAGGTTGCCATTACACACGTCTGTTTCCAGGATAACATCAAGGATGGGAGGTGAGGTCTAGATCAGTATATTATACTTGACCCCGACTAACAAGATCAGTATGGCCAGACTTTAGTCTCCTCTGCCCATTTAAACTGGGGCAAGGAAGATCCAAGCTGTATTGCGTGACATGTTGGTGAACACCATGGGTTTTAACTCAGGTCAGGAAGGACCAAGCCCTGTGTCCCCATCGCCATGTTTCTGTGTACATCGGGGATGTCAAACTCAAACCAAGTCGCGGTTCTCATGAGGGCACGTTTGATGTCCTGCGAGTAGTAGCACATTCAATCTCTATAAACGAACGCTATAAGTCCGCTGAGAACCGGAACTATATTGTATTACTGTCTGTTTCAGCAGTTTGGTAAAGTATTGCATTGTTTGACAAATACTGATTCAGTTTTAGAATGATTTCCTCATAAATGTTTCCACTAATAGCATTAACCATAACGAGCCATCATAACCCAACTGAGGGGTAGCAAGGATAACGTCTGGTCAGGAACAATAGACTGATCAGACATGTTAGTCAGGGTCAGCCACAACATACTGATCAGACATGTTAGTCAGGGTCAGCCACAACATACTGATCAGACATGTTAGTCAGGGTCAGCCACAACATACTGATCAGACATGTTAGTCAGGGTCAGCCACAACATACTGGCCAGACATGTTAGTCAGGGTCAGCCACAACATACTGATCAGACATGTTAGTCAGGGTCAGCCACAACATACTGATCAGACATGTTAGTCAGGGTCAGCCACAACATACTGATCAGACATGTTAGTCAGGGTCAGCCACAACATACTGATCAGACATGTTAGTCAGGGTCAGCCACAACATACTGATCAGACATGTTAGTCAGGGTCAGCCACAACATACTGATCAGACATGTTAGTCAGGGTCAGCCACAACATACTGATCAGACATGTTAGTCAGGGTCAGCCACAACATACTGATCAGACATGTTAGTCAGGGTCAGCCACAACATACTGATCAGACATGTTAGTCAGGGTCAGCCACAACATACTGATCAGACATGTTAGTCAGGGTCAGCCACAACATACTGATCAGACATGTTAGTCAGGGTCAGCCACAACATACTGATCAGACATGTTAGTCAAGGTCAGCCACAACATACTGATCAGACATGTTAGTCAGGGTCAGCCACAACATACTGATCAGACATGTTAGTCAGGGTCAGCCACAACATACTGATCAGACATGTTAGTCAGGGTCAGCCAAAACATACTGATCAGACATGTTAGTCAGGGTCAGCCAAAACATACTGGCCAAAACCCTCACCAAAACCCTTCCTAAAAACGTTATTTTCATGGCAGCCTGGCTAATAAGATGAGGGATCGACGTGATCCCCGTAGTACTAAGTGACACGCAGATGAAACCGATCATACCACAACCGCCTGGAGGTCCCCGGTCCACCTCCATCAGCACGCTCGGGATGTGAGGAAAATACTACAACCCGCCACTGAACGTCCTTTTCAGGGCGCACAAAAGTGTAAACTTACTTATTGTGGGCATCCAACAACAACGACGTGAAAGGATGAACAAAGACCACCCCAACAGAAGGCTTGTAGAAAAATGGCAGCAAAAGCAGAGAATAAAACAAAATTCAGTCCTCCACCACGTCAGTAAGATTAAAGACAGATATCACGTCCCAACCCAAAAGTCAGTCCTCCACCACGTCAGAAAGATTAAAGACAGATATCACGTCCCACCCAAAAGTCAGTCCTCCACCACGTCAGTAAGATTAAAGACAGATATCACGTCCCACCCAAAAGTCAGTCCTCCACCACGTCAGTAAGATTAAAGACAGATATCACGTCCCACCCAAAAGTCAGTCCTCCACCACGTCATTAAGATTAAAGACAGATATCACGTCCCACCCAAAAGTCAGTCCTCCACCACGTCAGTAAGATTAAAGACAGATATCACGTCCCACCCAAAAGTCAGTCCTCCACCACGTCAGTGAGATTAAAGACAGATATCACGTCCCACCCAAAAGTCAGTCCTCCACCACGTCAGTAAGATTAAAGACAGATATCACGTCCCACCCAAAAGTCAGTCCTCCACCACGTCAGTAAGATTAAAGACAGATATCACGTCCCACCCAAAAGTCAGTCCTCCACCACGTCAGTAAGATTAGAGACAGATATCACGTCCCACCCAAAAGTCAGTCCTCCACCACGTCAGTAAGATTAAAGACAGATATCACGTCCCACCCAAAAGTCAGTCCTCCACCACGTCAGTGAGATTAAAGACAGATATCACGTCTCACCCAAAAGTCAGTCCTCCACCACGTCAGTAAGATTAAAGACAGATATCACGTCCCACCCAAAAGTCAGTCCTCCACCACGTCAGTAAGATTAAAGACAGATATCACGTCCCACCCAAAAGTCAGTCCTCCACCACGTCAGTAAGATTAAAGACAGATATCACGTCCCACCCAAAAGTCAGTCCTCCACCACGTCAGTGAGATTAAAGACAGATATCACGTCCCACCCAAAAGTCAGTCCTCCACCACGTCCCAGACAATAGTCAGTCATCCACCACGTCAGTGAGATTAAAGACATATATCACGTCCCACCCAAAAGTCAGTCCTCCACCACGTCCCAGACAAAAGTCAGTCCTCCACCACGTCAGTGAGATTAAAGACAGATATCACGTCCCACCCAAAAGTCAGTCCTCCACCACGTCCCAGACAAAAGTCAGTCCTCCACCACGTCAGTGAGATTAAAGACAGATATCACGTCCCACCCAAAAGTCAGTCCTCCACCACGTCCCAGACAAAAGTCAGTCCTCCACCACGTCAGTGAGATTAAAGACAGATATCACGTCCCACCCAAAAGTCAGTCCTCCACCACGTCAGTAAGATTAAAGACAGATATCACGTCCCACCCAAAAGTCAGTCCTCCACCACGTCAGTAAGATTAAAGACAGATATCACGTCCCACCCAAAAGTCAGTCCTCCACCACGTCAGTAAGATTAAAGACAGATATCACGTCCCACCCAAAAGTCAGTCCTCCACCACGTCAGTAAGATTAAAGACAGATATCACGTCCCACCCAAAAGTCAGTCCTCCACCACGTCAGTAAGATTAAAGACAGATATCACGTCCCACCCAAAAGTCAGTCCTCCACCACGTCCCAGACAAAAGTCAGTCCTCCACCACGTCAGTGAGATTAAAGACAGATATCACGTCCCACCCAAAAGTCAGTCCTCCACCACGTCCCAGACAAAAGTCAGTCCTCCACCACGTCAGTGAGATTAAAGACAGATATCACGTCCCACCCAAAAGTCAGTCCTCCACCACGTCAGTAAGATTAAAGACAGATATCACGTCCCACCCAAAAGTCAGTCCTCCACCACGTCAGTAAGATTAAAGACAGATATCACGTCCCACCCAAAAGTCAGTCCTCCACCACGTCCCAGACAAAAGTCAGTCCTCACATGATGTCTCACACGTCTCATTCTCTCTCAGCCATGAATGAGTAGTCCTACCACGAATTATCTTGTCTCATTCTCTCTCAGCCATAAATGAGTAGTCCTACCACGAATTATCTTGTCTCATTCTCTCTCAGCCATAAATGAGTAGTCCTACCACGAATTATCTTGTCTCATTCTCTCTCAGCCATAAATGAGTAGTCCTACCACGAATTATCTTGTCTCATTCTCTCTCAGCCATAAATGAGTAGTCCTACCACGAATTATCTTGTCTCATTCTCTCTCAGCCATAAATGAGTAGTCCTACCACGAATTATCTTGTCTCATTCTCTCTCAGCCATAAATGAGTAGTCCTACCACGAATTATCTTGTCTCATTCTCTCTCAGCCATAAATGAGTAGTCCTACCACGAATTATCTTGTCTCATTCTCTCTCAGCCATAAATGAGTAGTCCTACCACGAATTATCTTGTCTCATTCTCTCTCAGCCATAAATGAGTAGTACTACCACGAATTATCTTGTCTCATTCTCTCTCAGCCATAAATGAGTAGTCCTACTACGAATTATCTTGTCTCATTCTCTCTCAGCCATAAATGAGAAGTCCTACCACGAATTATCTTGTCTCATTCTCTCTCAGCCATGAATTAGTAGACCTGCCAGAGACCAACTTTAAACTCTATGCTCACCGACACTGGTTGAAAGCAAATTCAATAATTGAGCTTCATAATGAAACTGTATAAATATGCCAATTATCTTGGAATCTTCAGTTTCTTTTACCAGTGCATTCTATAGAATGATGAATGTGACGTTGTGTCGTAGTTTACAGCTAGGCTGAGATATTTGCGCTTTTCGGCTCTTGCACATCCAATTTCAGCTCAGAATTTTTGTGACGGGGTTGTCTTCATTCTTCGATCTCTAGTCAGGCTTCATGATTGCAGTCGGTTTCTAGGATCGCCATCTGGAGGTGGAACGGGTCGTGGTCAGTTCACTAACCCTGGTGCAAGCAGCCAGCTAAGGGTCTCTCCATCATGCGAAATCCCAAGTCACAGTTAATAAGTAATAATTGTTTTATATTGATTGATTTCAACAGTCACTAATAACAGTTAGTATAATAATAAATCTTTGTACAGGTGGAAACAATAAGAGAATATCTGCTTCCTGCAAGGACAGAGCGGTCTTTTAGCAGAGCTATCCAGCAAAGAAGAGCAGATATGAACAACTTAATTACATTCATCAGTACTTTAACACACAAAAACGGGATTGAGTTACGTTAACCAAAGATGAAAGATCTTTGCCGAAGTTTACACTGAAACCTGCCAAATGAATTGACCCAGATGAGGCTTAACTTTGCGTTTCACGTTTTATTAATCTGTTTTAAGGGCTCTGGATTTATATCCATGCTGAGTATTGTAATGTGTTTTCTGTCTGGACAAACTACTTTGGTTTGCATCGTTCTAATTTGAATTTCTGATGTACAATCCACTGTTTTGTATATGAGATGATGATTTGGAATGCCTACAATAGTTTTCTGTCTGGACACCTACTTTGGTTTGCATCGTTCTAATTTGTATTTCTGATGTACAATCCACTGTTTTGTATATGAGATGATGATTTGGAATGCCTACAATAGTTTTCTGTCTGGACACCTACTTTGGTTTGCATCGTTCTAATTTGTATTTCTGATGTACAATCCACTGTTTTGTAAATGAGATGATGATTTGGAATGCCTACAATAGTTTTCTGTCTGGACAAACTACTTTGGTTTGCATCGTTCTAATTTGTATTTCTGATGTACAATCCACTGTTTTGTATATGAGATGATGATTTGGAATGCCTACAATAGTTTTCTGTCTGAACACCTACTTTGGTTTGCATCGTTCTAATTTGTATTTCTGATGTACAATCCACTGTTTTGTATATGAGATGATGATTTGGAATGCCTACAATAGTTTTCTGTCTGGACACCTACTTTGGTTTGCATCGTTCTAATTTGTATTTCTGATGTACAATCCACTGTTTTGTAAATGAGATGATGATTTGGAATGCCTACAATAGTTTTCTGTCTGGACAAACTACTTTGGTTTGCATCGTTCTAATTTGTATTTCTGATGTACAATCCACTGTTTTGTATATGAGATGATGATTTGGAATGCCTACAATAGTTTTCTGTCTGGACACCTACTTTGGTTTGCATCGTTCTAATTTGTATTTCTGATGTACAATCCACTGTTTTGTATATGAGATGATGATATGGAATGTCTACAATAAGTGAGATTATTGTGTGCTCTGACAAGGGAGGTAAGTGGCAGGTTGCAGAACCTTCCTCGCTTCCCAGCGTGCTGACACGGGTGGACCGACGTCTTCCAGGCTGTTGTGCTATGCTTGGCTTCATCTGTGTGTCGATCATTACTATGGGAATCACGTGGTTTAGGCTGTCATTAAAAACACCCCGTTTCCAAGAACTACGAGGAAGTCGAGACAGGTGTCTTGGCCAGTATGTTTTGCCTGACCATAGGTTAATCTTCTGTCCTATTTCCCATAAGAGTGGTTTTACCTTTACCATCTCCAGAACACATTCTGCAAACATGTCCACTGCACTAAGGCTTCCGTGAGAAGACCTGGTCCGTGGAAAGAAACATACAAGACAAACTGTAGGGAACCGCTGATGACCTGTGACTGACGTGTCACTTCACTGAGACAGCCCATATGGTGCCATAAAACGAGGATGCGAAACCGAACGCAAAGAAGAAGAAGAAAAACGTTACTATCTCTGCATGTATCGACAATCTCAATGTAATCGTTGTTTTTCTTTGTTAGAATGTAGATTGTCTATTTAATTGCACGTTTTTTTTTAACAGAGACCATTGTGTTAAAAATACCTTCGTCACGGCTTATATTACTATCCCTGGAGCCCGCCAGAATTTTATTCATTAAATAAAATGAACACATTTTGGTTAGTCCTGTTGACTAGGTTTCTCCTTCTTCTTCGTACGCTGTCTGTCGCCGAGGCGAATTTGTTAGAAAAAAAAAAGAAAAAAAATAGCGTTAATCCTGTGGCTGTCAACACTGCCATAGAGCTTGTCTAGTGTTGCCACTGGTGATGGCCACGTGTGCTTTCTCTGGTCCTCGTATGTCGGGCAGTTTTGCAGCAGATGTTCAGGGGTCATTTTCCAGTACCACAGGTGCATTCGTCAGTAGCACCTATCTTCAGTTTATTGGATAAATGGTACCTCAGTCTGTTGTGGCCTGTGCGGGGTCTGAAGGCCACTATCTGTTCTCTTCTGTTCAACTGGTAAAAAGCATAATTTCTTGTGTAGCCAGTATGCTCTGTTTTCCATGTGTCCATGTTTCTGACCCTAATACACCTTCTGGACTCTTCGTAGGTCATACTAGAATCGGTTTGTGGTAACCTTTCGCCAGTCTGTCTGTCTCTTCGTTGCCTTGAATGTTACAGTGAGATGGAACCCACTCTAACACGACTTTTCTGGGTTTGGACTGCTGGCATAGTTGACAAGAGTACTGACCAAACTAATAAGGTTTGTATGTTAGCCCTGGTTGAAAAGATCTAGTCCTGACACTGGTTTTACACCTGAATTCTCTCGATCAAACACCGGCACACTAATAGTCCGGCTACTCGTTCCTCCGTAAAGTGTATCATAACCTATATTCTTATGTCACCTGTTTCACTCCGTCTCCCACACGTTTAAAACCTCAATCTTGTTACTGGTCGCCGAAAATTTCTTCCTCATTCGCTAATTCTAGGACGCTGGCTTATGTGAACTTGGCTTATGTGAACTTGGCTTATATGAACTTGGCTTATGTGAACTTGTCATTTTTACCAAGCGCGGAACCGCGATCAAAGTCAACACTTTCTTGTACGAACCGATCATCTCTGCAAATGTCGGTCTCAAGAACAGAGAAGGGTCAGTCTTGTGGTCAGTTTGGGTTGGTAGTGTGGTCAGTTTGGGTTGGTAGTGTGGTCAGTTTGGGTTGGTAGTGTGGTCAGTTTGGGTTGGTAGTGTGGTCAGCTCAGGGTTGGTAATATGGTCAGTTCCGAGTTGGTAGTGTGGTCAGTTCAGGGTTGGTAGTGTGGTCAGCTCAGGGTTGGTAGTGTGGTCAGTTCATGGTTGGTAGTGTTGTCAGTTCATGGTTGGTAGTGTGGTCAGCTCATGTTTGGTAGTGTGGTCAGTTCATGGTTGGTAGTGTGGTCAGTTCATGGTTGGTAATATGGTCAGTTCAGGGTTGGTAGTGTGGTCAGTTCAGGGTTGGTAGTGTGGTCAGTTCATGGTTGGTAATATGGTCAGTTCAGGGTTGGTAGTGTGGTCAGTTCATGGTTGGTAGTGTGGTCAGTTCATGGTTGGTAGTGTGGTCAGTTCATGGTTGGTAGTGTGGTCAGTTCATGGTTGGTAGTGTGGTCAGTTCATGGTTGGTAGTGTGGTCAGTTCATGGTTGGTAATATGGTCAGTTCCGAGTTGGTAGTGTGGTCAGCTCATGTTTGGTAGTGTGGTCAGTTCATGGTTGGTAATATGGTCAGTTCAGGGTTGGTAGTGTGGTCAGTTCACATATCTAGTGAGCCGACTGAAGGAACCAGACCTACCCAAGACCGCAAGAACTGGCCTGTCTGCCTCTTTTCTATCGACTAGGAACATCTCCAGAGTCGACATCGGGAATGTGAACCATAGTCAAACACCGTCATCATGCAAGCTCTACCATGGAACCCGCAGGGACAAAGAAGCAAAAAATACCCAGAGAAAATAACTACAAGTC
Source organism: Ariolimax columbianus (assembly GCA_036924085.1). Taxonomy (NCBI): domain Eukaryota; kingdom Metazoa; phylum Mollusca; class Gastropoda; order Stylommatophora; family Arionidae; genus Ariolimax; species Ariolimax columbianus. Next base: position 27,107,526 of record JAVGWX010000021.1, on the reverse strand, counting down.
GATACAAGGACAGAGAGAAGCTGGCAATAATTTGAGTAAATAGCTCAGGACAAGTCTGCATGGAGAGGGTTGTTTGGTGGCCTGTGCATCCCAACATGATTAGTGCGAAGACGCCGGGTCTGTTTGGAAAGGGTTGTTTCCTGGCCTGTGCATCCAAAGATGATAAGAGCGGAGAAGAAAACTTGGTGACTAGCAGAGGCGATTGGGTATCTCCACAATTCATTGTCCCAGGTACTACTTATCAGAGCCACCGATAACCGTATTCTACGATGTACTATTAAAACATCAGATATTCTCTCGATTTGACGGCTTCCCCCGCCTGTCTCTAGCAATTTGACCCGTTGTTATAATGACCTTTAAGGATCTTTGTTATTTACTCTTCAGCACTCGTGAAACAAATGTAACGAGTAACAGAAAAGAAAATGAATTAAAAGGCAGGCGTGATTCGAACTACGAACCTATAGGTAAAGAAATGACCATGCCACAAGATATATATATATATATATATATATCAACAAGATCAACTGTACAACATATATGCAGAATGTATAATGACAAATGTTCGAGAAAACGTAAACATTGCAAGTTTCGACCCATTTACGATATGGGTTCATAAACATAAATAAAACAAAGATAATGACCACCGACAAAACACAATGTCAGCATCAATTTATAGTGGGTTGTGAGGAAATAGATCATGTCACGTAATTTGAATACCGGGGCTTCAGAATTGACAAAAATGGCGACTGCTCGAAAGAAATCAGAAGAAGACTAGCTATGGCAATGCAGAGACTGAACAGCATGAAGAAATTATGGCAGAGCACCAACAAAATGATAAAAGTAAAAGTCTTGAGAGCCTGTGTTTTTCCTGTGGCAGCTTATGGCTGCGAATCATGGACGATTACCAAAACTTCTAGACAAAGAATCGAATCCTTTGAGTCAAAATGTTACAGAAAGATCCTCAGAATACCCTGGACAGAGAAAAAGATAAATGTAGACATTCGGCAAGAGTTGAGCATAGAGGAGAGCTGGTTTATCAATTCCATTTTGGCTAGAAAATGCAAATACTTTGGTCACATCAAGAGACAACGGTCTTGAGAAACGGTGATGGAAGGTATGGTGCCAGGCAAAAGAGGAAGGGGTAGACCAAGAAGACGATGGCACCAAGATATCCAGGAGTGCCTGAGTATGACTGTGGCAGAGGCTGGAGTTTTGGCAAGAGAACGAGTTTCTTTCAGACAGACTGTGATGGGAGCGACGTTCTACAAAGGACATGCTACATGATATATATATATATAGAGAGAGAGAGAGAGAGATAACACAAAACCGAATCCCAACTGGCCAAACCTTTCATCATTCAACACTTACCTCTATGAAATGTAGGCCGAGTTCTATCCAGACATATTTGTATAGACTCCTTTACTTCCAAACGTTGGTATCGTCAAGTATAAACCATGCATGCCATACATGCCTTTCATGTCTTTCTTTGTTGATTGTTCAGACTTATGCTTCTACTTATTCTTCTTCTTTTTTCCTTTTTCTTCTTCTTCTTCTTCTTCTTCTTCGTTCTTTCTTAATCTCCGTTACCAAAGCCTGTAAAGGTCTTCGTAAGTAGCAGCATCTTGTCTGGAGAACGGAATGTGTGGTTTCGTAGTTGACTGCGATATTTGTACCTTTAAATCCGACACATCAGACTTCAGCACGGTAAATACCTACAGGACCCAATCAATAGACTGAATAGGAAACAGCATACCACAATTTTTCACCTCAGAACAGGTCATTGCAGACCAAATGCACACATGCATCATAAAATGAAAGCAGCACAGACTGCACAATGCACATGTCAGAGAGGACCCCAGACTCCAGAACACATCCTGCAAACATGTCAACTGCACCAAGACTCCCGTGAGAAGACCTGGTCCAAGGAGAGAAACTTTCAAGACAAACTGTGGGGAACCATTGAGGGTCTGCGACTGACGTGTCACTTCATAGATGTAGCCCATCTGGTGGCATAAAACGAGCATAAGAAACCGAACGCAAAGAAGAAAAAGAAGACTTCGGCTTACATTTTTGTAGTACCGAATTAGCCTTCCCTCTTCGATCTCTTCTCCTTAGCCGGTCTGTTCTGATGCAGACTGTTATCCAGGATCACCGGCGCAGAAGGGTATTGGCAGCTCTGGTTCCCTGGCACTGACGCTGTCAGTCAGCTATGGTTCGCTGGCCCTGACGCTGTCAGTCAGCTATGGTTCGCTGGCCCTGACGCTGTCAGTCAGCTATAGTTCGATGACCCTGACGCTGTCAGTCAGCTATGGTTCGCTGACCCTGACGTTGACAGTCAGCTATGGTTCGCTGACCTTGACGCTGTCAGCCAGTTATGAGTCGCTGACCCTGGCGCAAGTAGCCAGTTATGAGTCGCTGACCCTGACGCTGTCAGCCAGCTATGAGTTGCTGACCCTGGCGCCAGTAGCCAGCTATGAGTCACTGACCCTGGTGCAAGTAGCCAGTTATGAGTCGCTGACCCTGGTGCAAGTAACCAGTTATGAGTCGCTGACCCTGGTGCAAGTAGCCAGTTATGAGTCGCTGACCCTGGCGCAAGTAGCCAGCTATGAGTCACTGACCCTGGTGCAAGTAGCCAGTTATGAGTCGCTGACCCTGGTGCAAGTAGCCAGTTATGAGTCGCTGACCCTGGCGCAAGTAGCCAGCTATGAGTCACTGACCCAGGTGCAAGTAGCCAGTTATTAGTCGCTGACCCTGGTGCAAGTAGCCAGTTATGAGTCGCTGACCCTGGTGCAAGTAGCCAGTAATGAGTCATTGACCCTGGTGCAAGTAGCCAGTTATGAGTCGCTGACCCTGGTGCAAGTAGCCAGCTATGAGTCACTGACCCTGGCGGAAGTAGCCAGCTATGCGTCACTGACTACTGTCAGCTCATTCATTGTGCTGCGTCATCACCTCTTATACTGACTATGATTAGTAAGTGGGCAGGTGGTTTCCATCTTACGACTTACTAGATCTGGGGAAATTAATCTATTTAGTTTACCCAGCTGTATATATGAAATAGACTTGTGTCATTTACGGCGCTAGCAGTCGTCAAGATGTCAATGTATAAGGTTTTAATACAAGATCGTAGTTAGGCATAAAATATTAGGTCTTCATACAAGTCGTTTCCTACCATCACCTTCATTAGCACGCTCATGATGTGAGGAAAGGTACGACAACCCGCCCCTAAACGTCCTTTTTCAGGGCGCACAGAAGAGTAATCCTACTCATTATGGGCATTCAACAACAACAACAACAACCTCTAGGAGATCTGTCAACATCGATGGTTTTACCGTAGCCTGACATAAAATATGAGGTCTTCATTCAAAACGTTTCCTACCAACACCTCTAGGAGATCTGTCAACATCGATGGAACCACAGTAACCTGACACACGATATGGGTTGTCTTCATTGTTCTAGTTTCTGCTTCTATTTGAGAGAGCGATAGTGGTAGAGCACTCGCTTCTTGTGTATTATATACGGGCTTCAAATCGCATTCCCTTCAGCTCCAGTCGACCCAGCTGTATATGTGTGCCTAGCTGCTGACGGCTAGGGAAGGAAAAAAGCAGCGAGGAAGGCAACTGGTAACCCCAACTCACAAATCTGTTGGTTAGTACAATGAAGGATCTAACACTTCATCCCCGACAGCAATGTTTGCTATGGGACAACCTTTACCGTTATTAGGGAAAATGAAAACATTGAAATATCTCCCTGGCTTGACTTAATCGTTCCACTTTTATCAACATGTTTAAGTCTTCTTGTTAATGAGCCTTTAAGTTTCATGGCATCTTCTTGTATTGTTAATGAGCCTTTACGTTTCATGGCATCTTCTTGTATTGTTAATGAGCCTTTAAGTTTCATGGCATCTTCTTGTATTGTTAATGAGCCTTTAAGTTTCATGGCATCTTCTTGTATTGTTAATGAGCCTTTAAGTTTCATGGCATCTTCTTGTATTGTTAATGAGCCTTTAAGTTTCATGGCATCTTCTTGTATTGTTAATGAGCCTTTAAATTTCATGGCATCTTCTTGTATTGTTAATGAGCCTTTAAGTTTCATGGCATCTTCTTGTATTGTTAATGAGCCTTTAAGTTTCATGGCATCTTCTTGTATTGTTAATGAGCCTTTAAGTTTCATGGCATCTTCTTGTATTGTTAATGAGCCTTTAAGTTTCATGGCATCTTCTTGTATTGTTAATGAGCCTTTAAGTTTCATGGCATCTTCTTGTAATGATGGCGGAAAGCGACCAGTAGTTAGAGCTCACACACCTTAGACAGCGTAGCTATTACCGATAAAGTCATGGTACAGGTCCTTTGCTGCGGGTAGACTAAATGTCCACAGTCTGAAAGTTGGGCACTCCCAGAGAACGCTTTCCCTGTGGCCTGTTCAGATGAAAGAGAAACTAGCCACAACATTACTAATCAGTGGTTTCCAGATAAGGTGTACGCATTGGGTGCTGGAGATCACAGGTTTGAATCACAGTGGAGATCGGTATTTTGTTTCACGTCTTTCTTCTGGTAAGAATTCCCCTGATATCGGGGTATTGAGATTGTACTCCTATGTTAAGCATCTACCACGTTAGAAATCTCTTTGCAGTTGGAAATCGAAAAGGCTTACCAGCAGCTGCCCGGACAAAATTCAAAAATTATAGTTAAACATCTATGGTACCTAAATTGTTTGTACCTTCCCCCAGGTGGTTTGTTAAGAGCAGCTCAAGATGGCACCTAACTGGCTACGGGTCTAATTAGCTCTAGTGTCTGAGTCTATTAAGATGGACTCGCATATCGGTTAAACCACCCTCTAAGAAACTTGCTGTATACAGACTCTGTAGAGTCTTCTAAATCAGTATAAATACGTTAAGTTAAAAGTCAAATGAAAGTCCTAGTTGCAGACCAGGGAAGACACGGGACTGCACCTTCTAATGATTGACCAGATGGGTTTGCAGAGAAAACGGTAGCTTATAGCTAGGTGGCATCTGTCTGATTGAATATCAATATTTTATTACTAGATGTGGAAGCACAATATCGCCAAATTGACTACGGTCTGGGTGGAATAGGCGCACCTCTGTCAGTAGGAACTAGTGAGGCAAACACGTAAAATTAAAAAAATAAAAGATGGCGTCGGTTTGAGTGTAAAAGTCAGCCTAAACAAAAGTATTCGAAACAAAAGAAATAGGCCGCTTAAAGGCACGCGGTCGATTGTATGGAGTTTGGTTATAATTGAAAAGGGTCTGTTAAACTCAGCCTTGATAACCGAGGCATCGATTAGCCGGCTATGCTTGTACGTTTGGTGGCCTCGAGCCTGAGCTTCTAACCTATTCCTATATGTAATCCTAGTTATCTTTCAGCCTCTTGATGAGTTACAGGGCCGAGGTATCTTTCCAGCTGATAATCGTTCCGTCTCCACTTCCAGGAATGTTCAATAAGAAGGGAACGACATTCCCTTGAGTAGATGGTGTGTCGGTCTGCTGCTGCTTGCACGGAGTCTAAATGTCGCCACTTGCCTAGACACCGTCATGTCAGTTTAAACTTGTATCCGTTAGTTCTGATTGTAAGACCCAGTTCTGTGTTGTGATTGTAACAGTTCTGTGTTGTGATTGTAACAGTTCTGTGTTGTGATTGTAAGACGCAGTTCTGTGTTGTGATTGTAACAGTTCTGTGTTGTGATTGTAATACACAGCTCTGTGTTGTGATTGTAACAGTTCTGTGTTGTGATTGTAACAGTTCTGTGTTGTGATTGTAACAGTTCTGTGTTGTGATTGTAACAGTTCTGTGTTGTGATTGTAACAGTTCTGTGTTGTGATTGTAAGACACAGTTCTGTGTTGTGATTGTAACAGTTCTGTGTTGTGATTGTAACAGTTCTGTGTTGTGATTGTAACAGTTCTGTGTTGTGATTGTAACAGTTCTGTGTTGTGATTGTAACAGTTCTGTGTTGTGATTGTAAGATCGCCAGTGAATGCATTACTAGCGTTATTAGAGGTGGGAAGATAATTTTGTGGTCCACAGATAGAGGAGAGGCTAATGATGAGGTCCACATATAGAGGATAGGCTAATGGTGTGGTTTTCAGTTGAGAGTAAATAATATTGCCAAGTCTCTAACCAGAATGACAGTTACGAGGAAAGACTCAGAAAAACCGGCCTACAGTGTCTAAAAGAGAGAAGAATTCGCGGTGACTTAATACAGGTTTATAAGATGATCGGAGGAACGGATAAATTAGACTATAACAAGTTTTTTTTTAAATATAGCCACCCACAATAACAAGAGGGCATAGCTACAAATTAACTAAAGAAAGGTCCAGAGATTAGATATTAGGAAATATTTTTTTAGTCAGAGAGTGGTGAATGCTTGGAATGCATTGCCACAGGAGGTAGTGGAGGTAGGGGCAGTTAATGCATTTAAGAATAAATTGGATGCGCATATCTTTTATAGCAAGGTAATGTAAATAAAACTGGTTGTATACAGACTCTGCAGAGTCTTCTAAAACAGTACAAAGACGTTAAGTTAAGTTTAGTTAACCGATTGTGTCAAGATGTCTCTCTGTCTGTCTGTCTCTCTCTCTCTCTCTCTCTCTCTCTCTCTGTCTATCTATCCATCCATCCATCCATCCTTCCATCCATCCATCCATCCATCTATCTATCTCTATCTTGTATTATGCCTTCCTCTTGCCAATGACGAACCAGTATATTGATCTCTTCGTCAAACCGCTGTCCAAGAGGTGACTCGCAATCTGTGTTGCTCGTGTCTATCTGACCCTAGCGCCACTCCTCCCAGTCTCTTCCTCTCCCTTCATTTATTGGCCTCACGTTATTTAATATCTGAACAAGCGTAGAGGTCGCATTAGTGTTGGCGTTTGCGTGGGTGGGGGACACAGAGACAAACAAAAGCCACAGCACAAAAATAGTTTGTCAAATCAATGAGAAATTAGTTGGAGCTGCACAAACGGCATGTCGTACAGTTGCTTGTTATGTGGGCCATGTCGTACAGAGGTTGGTGCTTGTTATGTGGGCCAGAGGTTGGTGCTTGTGAGGGCATGTCGTACAGTTGCTTGTTATGTGGGCCAGAGGTTGGTACTTGTGAGGGCCATGTCGTACAGTTGCTTGTTATGTGGGCCAGAGGTTGGTGCTTATGAGTGTCATGTCGTACAGTTGCTTGTTATGTGGGCCAAAGGTTGGTTCTTGTTAGGGGCATGTTGTTAAACTTCTATAGCTCCAGCAGTTTGACCATTCTTGATCACTTTTTTTATCATTCTTGTCAAATTATTGGTCATTCTTGTCAAATTGTTGATCATTCTTGTCACATTTTTGAACATTCTTGTCAAATTGTTGATTATTTTTGTCAAATTGTTGATCATTCTTGTCAAATTGTTGATCATTCTTGTCAAATTATTGGTCATTCTTGTCAAATTGTTGATCATTCTTGTCAAATTGTTGATCATTCTTGTCAAATTGTTGATGATTCTTGTCAAATTGTTGGTCATTCTTGTCAAATTGTTGATCATTCTTGTCAAATTATTGGTCATTCTTGTCAAATTGTTGATCATTCTTGTCAAATTTTGGATCATTCTTGTCAAATTGTTGATCCTTGTCAAATTGTTGATTTCTTATCAAATTGTTGGTCATTCTTCTCAAATTGTTGATCATTCTTGTCAAATTGTTGGTCATTCTTGTCCAATTGTTGGTCATTCTTGTCAAATTGTTGGTCATTATTGTCAAATTGTTGATCATTCTTGTCAAATTATTGGTCATTCTTGTCAAATTGTTGATCATTCTTGTCAAATTGTTGATCATTCTTGTCAAATTGTTGATGATTCTTGTCAAATTATTGGTCATTCTTGTCAAATTGTTGATCATTCTTGTCAAATTTTGGATCATTCTTGTCAAATTGTTGATCCTTGTCAAATTGTTGATTTCTTGTCAAATTGTTGGTCATTCTTGTCAAATTGTTGATCATTCTTGTCAAATTGTTGGTCATTCTTGTCCAATTGTTGGTCATTATTGTCCAATTGTTGATCATTCTTGTCAAATTGTTGATCATTCTTGTCAAATTGTTGGTCATTATTGTCAAATTGTTGGTCATTATTGTCAAATTGTTTGTCATTATTGTCAAATTGTTTGTCATTATTGTCAAATTGTTTGTCATTATTGTCAAATTGTTGGTCATTATTGTCAAATTGTTGGTCATTATTGTCAAATTGTTGGTCATTCTTGTCAAATTGTTGATCATTCTTATTAAATTGTTGATCATTCGTCAAATTGTTGGTCATTCTTGTCAAATTGTTGATCATTCTTGTCAAATTGTTGATCCTTGTCAAATTGTTGATCATTCTTATCAAATTGTTGATCATTCTTGTCGAATTGTTGATCATTCTTGTCAAATTGTTGACCCTTGTCAGATTGTTGATCATTCTTATCAAATTGTTGATCATTCTTGTCAAATTGTTGATCATTCTTGTCAAATTGTTGGTAATTCTTGTCAAATTGTTGATCATTCTTATCAAATTGTTGGTCATTCTTGTCAAATTGTTGATCATTCTTGTCAAATTGTTGGTCATTCTTGTCAAATTGTTGGTCATTATTTTCAAATTGTTTGTCATTATTGTCCAATTGTTGGTAATTTTGTCCAATTGTTGATCATTCTTGTCAAATTGTTGGTCATTATTGTCAAATTGTTGGTCATGATTGTCAAATTGTTGGTCATTATTGTCAAATTGTTGGTCATTATTGTCAAATTGTTGGTCATTATTGTCAAATTGTTGGTCATTATTGTCAAATTTTTTATCAAGCTTGTCCACATCTTTATTTTTCGTGTTTTTGTATTATTTTTATTTTTGTCCAATATTGTTTTTATTGTTCTTGTTGCAAGCTACTCTTGCTGTTCTTCACTTGACCATGTTTCCGTAGTAGCAGGTTACATTTACGCTTCCTATGTCCGATGGAGTACTGGAAATGTCAGGCATATCATTTTCTGGCTGTAGAAGAATACTAGCCTTTTCGGTAGAATCACTACTTTCAGTATGACATTGTCAATTTCCATCTCATTGACCAGGCTTCTGTAAGATATCATGTTTCAATGTGCACGTTGTGACGTGGGGGACTTGGCCAGTGTGTGTCACATGACCCTGGCGTGTTGTGAGGTTTTGTCAGTGTGTGTCACATAACCCTGACGTGTTATGAAGTTTTGGTCAGTGTGTACATGACCCTGACGTATTGTGAGGTTTTGGTCAGTGTGTGTCATATGACCCTGACGTGTTGTGAGGTTTTGATCAGTGTGTAGCACATGACCCTGACGTGTTGTGAGGTTTTGGTCAGTGTGTTTCACATGCCCCTGACTTGAGGTGGGTTCTGGGTTAGTGTATTTCACATGCCCCTGACTTGACGTGGGTTCTAGGCTAGTGTGTTTCACCTGCCCCTGACTTGAGGTGGGTTCTAGGTTAGTGTATTTCACATGCCCCTGACGTGAGGTGGGTTCTAGGTTAGTGTGTTTCACATGCCCTTGACTTGAGGTGGGTTCTAGGTTAGTGTGTTTCACATGCCCCTGACTTGAGGTGGGCTCTAGGTTAGTGTGTCTTACCTGCCGCCGACCTAAGGTGGGTTCTTATTTAGTATGATTCACCTGCCTCTGATCTGAGGAGGGCTCTAGGTCAGTGTATTTCACCTGCTCCTGACTTGAGGTGGACTCTTATTTAGTATGAAAGTGGGGGTCTGTGTCTGTATGATTTACTTGAACCTAACGTGAGGTGGGAGTATGTGTCTGTATGTTTTACTTGAACCTAACGTGAGGTTGGGGTCTGTGTCTGTATGTTTTACTTGAACCTAACGTGAGGTTGGGGTCTGTGTCTGTATGTTTTACTTGAACCTAACGTGAGGTGGGGGTCTGTGTCTATATGTTTTACTTGAACCTAACGTGAGCTGGGGGTCTGTGTCTGTATGTCTTACTTGAGCCTAACGTGTGGTAGGTGTCTGTATGTTTTACTTGAACCTAACGTGGGGTATGTGTCTGTATGTTTTACTTGAACCTAACGTGGGGTATGTGTATGTATGTTTTACTTGAACCTAACGTGGGGTATGTGTCTGTATGTTTTACTTGAACCTAACGTGGGGTATGTGTCTGTATGTTTTACTTGAACCTAACGTGGGGTATGTGTCTGTATGTTTTACTTGAACCTAACGTGGGGTATGTGTCTGTATGTTTTACTTGAACCTAACGTGGGGTCTGTGCCTGTATGTTTTACTTGAACCTAACGTAAGGTGCAGTCGACATCAGCCCCATGTCACGCGATGTTTTTCCATAACACCAGTCCGCCATGATTGTTAGTTCTCCGTTTAAATGGTGGTGAATTAAATGACATCACTAACTTGATATCTTCTTCCTTGAACTCGGTCGTCAGATGTCGATGCGAATTTGTTCGATGAAAGCAGAGGTAATCCTGAGGCTGTAGACACGTCTATAGAGTCTGTCTAGTGTTGGCACTGGTGATGGCCACATGTGTTTTCTCTGGTCCTCGTATGTCGGGCAATTTTGCAGCAGATGTTCAGGAGTCAGTTTCCCGGTACCACAAGTGCATTCGTCAGTAGCACCTATCTTCAGTTCATTGAATAGATGGTATCTCAGTTTGTTGTGGCCTGTGCGGAGTCTGAAGACCACTACATACTCTCTTCTGTTCAGCTGGTAATAAGCATAATCTTTGTGTGTAGCCAGTATGCTCGTTGTCCCATTTGTCCATGTATATAGCCCAAATAATCCTTTTGAGCTCTTTATAGGTTACACTGGAATCTGGTTGACTTGTTCTGATTGTAACAGTTCTGTGTTGTGATTGTAAGACACAGTTCTGTGTTGTGATTGTAAGACGCAGTTCTGTGTTGTGATCGTAACAGTTCTGTGTTGTGATTGTAACAGTTCTGTGTTGTGATTGTAACAGTTCTGTGTTGTGATTGTAAGACACAGTTCTGTGTTGTGATTGTAACAGTTCTGTGTTGTGATTGTAACAGTTCTGTGTTGTGATTGTAACAGTTCTGTGTTGTGATTGTAAGACGCAGTTCTGTGTTCTGATTGTAACAGTTCTGTGTTGTGATTGTAACAGTTCTGTGTTGTGATTGTAAGACACAGTTCTGTGTTGTGATTGTAAGACGCAGTTCTGTGTTGTGATTGTAACAGTTCTGTGTTGTGATTGTAAGACGCAGTTCTGTGTTCTGATTGTAACAGTTCTGTGTTGTGATTGTAAGACGCAGTTCTGTGTTCTGATTGTAACAGTTCTGTGTTGTGATTGTAACAGTTCTGTGTTGTGATTGTAAGACGCAGTTCTGTGTTCTGATTGTAACAGTTCTGTGTTGTGATTGTAACAGTTCTGTGTTGTGATTGTTAGACGCAGTTCTGTGTTGTGATTGTTAGACGCAGTTCTGTGTTGTGATTGTAACAGTTCTGTGTTCTGATTGTAACAGTTCTGTGTTGTGATTGTAACAGTTCTGTATTGTGATTGTAAGACGCAGTTCTGTGTTGTGATTGTAAGACGCAGTTCTGTGTTCTGATTGTAACAGTTCTGTGTTGTGATTGTTAGACGCAGTTCTGTGTTGTGATTGTTAGACGCAGTTCTGTGTTGTGATTGTAACAGTTCTGTGTTGTGATTGTAACAGTTCTGTGTTGTGATTGTAACAGTTCTGTGTTGTGATTGTAAGACACAGTTCTGTGTTGTGATTGTAAAACGCAGTTCTGTGTTGTGATTGTTAGACGCAGTTCTGTGTTGTGATTGTTAGACGCAGTTCTGTGTTGTGATTGTAACAGTTCTGTATTGTGATTGTAACAGTTCTGTGTTGTGATTGTAACAGTTCTGTGTTGTGATTGTAACAGTTCTGTGTTGTGATTGTAACAGTTCTGTGTTGTGATTGTAACAGTTCTGTGTTGTGATTGTAACAGTTCTGTGTTGTGATTGTTAGACGCAGTTCTGTGTTGTGATTGTAACAGTTCTGTGTTGTGATTGTAACAGTTCTGTGTTGTGATTGTAACAGTTCTGTGTTGTGATTGTAAGACGCAGTTCTGTGTTGTGATTGTAACAGTTCTGTGTTGTGATTGTAAGACGCAGTTCTGTGTTGTGATTGTAACAGTTCTGTGTTGTGATTGTAACAGTTCTGTGTTGTGATTGTAAGACGCAGTTCTGTGTTGTGATTGTAACAGTTCTGTGTTGTGATTGTAACAGTTCTGTGTTGGGATTGTAAGACGCAGTTCTGTGTTGTGATTGTAACAGTTCTGTGTTGTGATTGTAAGACGCAGTTCTGTGTTGTGATTGTAATACACAGTTCTGTGTTGTGCAACCACTAACCAACTGGCCCGCCATTGTTTCTTCGGTATGTCATCTGACACGCCAGTTCTCCCGAGGCATGTCATCTGACCCGCTAGTGTTTTCTAAATACATCACCCAGCCTGTCATTGTTCTCCAGATCTGCCTTCTGACCCGTCAGTCCTCCTTATGTCTGCCATCTGACCCAGCAGTGTTACCGAGGTATGCCAACTGGTCCTGTCAGGTTCAATGACCAAAGTGCCAAATTACAGTCGACCGTTTGACGATTCCCTTGTTTAAAATCTAGATGTTTGTGGGCTATTTCTTTCGTCTGAAAGCCTTTATTTTCTGTGGCGAACCTGTCTTTTTCTGCTGTTCCGTCGCCTGTTATGAGGGCCCTCGTCTATGAGAAGTATTTCATTTTCTTCCATCTCCCTCTTTCTTTGCTAACCTCACATTTCATTGCTGCTTCTTCTTCACCATGAGTAAGCATAATTGTTTTTTGTTGTTTTGTTAAGTTCTAGAGCCGGCTCTAATATAATTACAAATATTTGTGTTGACTAGACCTAGTTGCTCCTCTCCTTTCCTAGTCTGGTGAATTGTTTTGTTATGTTTCTTATGTGCTTTTAGAGGTCTTTTTAGGGTTGTCAAGGTTTTTTGTTATTTGTGTAATAGGTTGTAAAGGTCTTTTGTTATTGGTGTGATAGGTTGTAATGGTCTTTTGTTATTTTTGTGATAGGTTGTAATGGTCTTTTGTTATTTTTGTGATAGGTTGTAATGGTCTTTTGTTATTTTTGTGATAGGATGTAAAGGTCTTTTGTTATTGGTGTAATAGGTTGTAAAGGTCTTTTGTTATTGGTGTGATAGGTTGTAAAGGTCTTTTGTTATTTGTGTGATAGGTTGTAATGGTCTTTTGTTATTTTTGTGATAGTCGGTCGAGGTCTTTTGTTATGTTTGTGATAGGTTGTAGAGGTTTTGTGTTATTTGTGTGAAAGGTTGTCGAGGTTTTTTATTTTTATGATAGGTTGTAAAGGTCTATTGTTATTTTTGGAATAGGTTGTAGAGGTCTTATGTTGTTTCTGTAATAGGTTGTAGAGAACGTGTGTTATTTTTTAAAGTTGTAGAGATCTTATGTTTTTTTTAAAAATCGGTTGTAGAAATCTTGTGTAATTTGTGTGATAGGTTGTAGAGGTTTCGTTTTTTTTTTTAGTGGTGTAGTGGTCTTGTGTTAATTTTGTAATAGGCTGTAGAGATCTTGTGTTAATTTTGTAATAGGTTATAGAGATCGTGTGTTAATTGTGTAATACGTTACAGCGATTGTGTGTAATTTTTAAGTTATAGAGATCTTGTGTTATTTTTGTACGTGCTGCAGCCATCTTGTGTTATTTTGTGTGTGGCATATAGTTTCTAAATAATGCCGCAGCAGCCCTTACACGCAACCCTTACAAGCAACCCTTACAAGCAATTCTTACAAGCAACCATTACAAGCAACTCTTACAAGCAGCCCTTACAAGCAACCCTTACAAGCAACCGTTACAAGCGGCCCTTACAAGCAACCCTTACAACTAATTCTTACAAGCAACCCTTATAAGCAACCCTTATAAGCAACCCTTATAAGCAACCCTTATAAGCAACCCTTACAAGCAACCATTACAAGCAACCCTCACAGGTAATTCTTACAAGCAACCCTTACAAGCAACCCTTACAAGCAGCCCTTACAAGCAACCATTACAAGCAGCCCTTACAAGCAGCCCTTACAAGCAGCCCTTACAAGCAGCCCTTACAAGCGGCCCTTACAAGCAGCCCTTACAAGCAGCCCTTACAAGCGGCCCTTACAAGCAGCTCTTACAAGCAACCCTTACAAGCAGCCCTTACAAGCGGCCCTTACAAGCAACCCTTACAAGCAGCCCTTACAAGTAGCCCTTACAAGCAACCCTTACAAGCAGCCCTTACAAGCGGCCCTTACAAGCGCCTCTTACAAGCAGCCCTTACAAGCGGCCCTTACAAGCAGCCCTTACAAGCAACCCTTACAAGCAGCCCTTACAAGCGGCCCTTACAAGCAACCCTTACAAGCAGCCCTTACAAGCGGCCCTTACAAGCGGCCCTTACAAGCAACCATTACTAGCAGCCCTTACAAGCGGCCCTTACAAGCGGCCCTTACGCTAAACTCTCCGTAGATGCTACTTACTCTTCTTTTTCTGCCAAGGGATGTAGGGCTTGTCTTATGGCCTACATTTTCTAGAGGATGGAGTAGCCTTACTCTCAGCTTAGTCAGCTCTTAAGACATATCTGCCAGGATACAGTGTTACTAGTCTGTGCTGCCTCACATACGCTGATAACACCCGGATATGTTGTTACCCAGACCTTTCATATATTGTGGTCCAATTGTATACGCCATTGCGGGCCGCATTATATGGTTTTGTATGCTGTCCGTGGGCCGTAGTTTGAGAGCCAGTTTTAGGAAGCAGACAAACTACTGGGAAATGTAGTTGCTACCTCTGACACCACGAACAAATATGTTTGCTGTGGACCAGCGTTTGTTTGTGCTATCCGCCTAGTGTTGAACACGCGGCAATGCCAAATGTGATGTCACTGTGACATGTTGTCCTTGTCAATTTTGTTGTAGAAATGGTTGTTATTTTGTTGTAGACCTTGCGCGTTTTTCGTGTGTTCCCATTTTCGAATTGTCAAGAGATCCTTTATTATCGATGTTTTAAATCTGTCTTTGAGGGGGGGTGTTTAGTTGGTACTCCCAGTTCTGTATTTTCGAGAGCTGATCTACGATTTATGCTTGAAATATTTCTGGTTTATTTTTGTGGTTTTTTTTCGACTCCTATTTTTGTGGTATTGAGAGCTGATTTATGGTTGATATATTAGATCCATTTCGTTTATCTTACTCTGATTTGTGTGTTATTGAGTGCTGATGTACGATCAATTTTTTAAACAATAAATTATATAAATGTAGTTTGACGTCCTTGTATTAGCGGGACCTGAAAGTCGTGCAACAAACTATATAATTGTTACCGGCCTGGCATGAAGTAGACAGGCGTCTAAGGGGGTTGGTTTGTCGGGTGAGGAGACTACGGACCAGTGATGCAAAACGTACTAATCGGACAATGCTAGTCAGGGTCAAGTGAATCATGTAAGTCAGAGACAAGTGCAGCTAGTCAGGGTCAAGTGAAGCATGCTAGTCAGGGTCAAGCGATGCATGCTAGTTAGGGCCAAGTGAGGAATGCTAGTCAGGGTCAAGTGAAGCTAGTCAGGCTCAAGTGAAGCATGCTAGTCAGGCTTAACTGAAGCATGCTAGTCAGGGTCAAGTGGATCTAGTCAGGGTCAAGTGAAGCTAGTCAGGGTCGAGTGAAGCATGCTAGTCAGGGTCAAGTGAAGCATGCTAGTCAGGGTCAAGTGAAGCTAGTCAGGGTCAAGTGAAGAATGTAAGTCAGGGTCAAGTGGACCTAGTCAGGGTAAAGTGAAGCATGTAAGTCAGGGTGAAGTGGAGCATGCTAGTCAGGGTCAAGTGAAGCTAGTCAGGGTCAAGTGAAGCAAGTCAGGGTCAAGTGAAGCAGGTAAGTCATGGTCAAGTGAAACATGCTAGTCAGGGTCAAGTGAAGCATGCTAGTCATGGTCAAGTGAAGCATGCTAGTCAGGGTCAAGTGAAGCATGCTAGTCAGGGTCAAGTGAGGCATGCTAGTCAGGGTCAAGTGAAGCATGCTAGTCAGGGTCAAGTGGAGCATACTAATCAAGTGCCTATCGCACTTCCAAGTAGTTATCCCTGGTAACATAGTGTTTCATGGCAACGTGACTAACGGGATAGGAATCGAAACTATGATCCCCGTAGTGGTTAGCTTACTGATGAGCCTCGCATTACACTACAGCAACGTTTTTAAGTATGCCTGGGGATGTGAAAAGAGCCACTGTAACATGTCACCAAAGATGGTAATGAAAAGTACCTAACTTAAGTGCGAGGGACGATAACAACAAGCGTAACGACAGCCTGATCATGCATAAGCTATAGATAACGAAATCAAAGAAGAGTAGTGCTAAGGCAAGTTGCATATTGGTTGCACATGAGGAAATGGACGGTTTAACATTAGGCTATAGCGAAGGAGAAAATGGAAGGTTTAACATTATGCTATAGCGAAGGAGAAAATGGAAGGTTTAACATTATGCTATAGCGAAGGAGAAAATGGAAGGTTTAACATTATGTTATTGCGAAGGAGAAAATGGAAGGTTTAACATTATGTTATAGCGAAGGAGAAAATGGAAGGTTATAGCGAAAAGTGAGAAAGATTTTCAAAAACAGACAGGAAAAAGCTGAGAAACGGTGTCACCTACTTCAGGACATGACAAAGAGACAGCAGACGATGACGTGGATGGAATCTAAGTCCAGATAGTTCGTTATGTCTACGTCTGTTGATAAATGTGACATGGGCTTCAGAATGGAAAGTACAGAGGTTTTAGTGGTGAAAGGCGAGAGGTTTTAGTGGTGGAAGGTGAGAGGTTTTAGTGGTGGAAGGCGAGAGATTTTAGTGGTGGAAGACGAGAGGTTTTAGTGGTGGAAGGCGAGAGATTTTAGTGGTGGAAGGTGAGAGGTTTTAGTGGTGGAAGGCGAGAGGTTTTAGTGGTGGATGGCGAGAGGTTTTGGTGGTGGAAGGCGAGAGATTTTAGTGGTGGAAGGTGAGAGGTTTTAGTGGTGGAAGGCGAGAGATTTTAGTGGTGGAAGGCGAGAGGTTTTAGTGGTGGAAGGCGAGAGATTTTAGTGGTGGAAGATGAGAGGTTTTAGTGGTGGAAGGCGAGAGGTTTTAGTGGTGGATGGCGAGAGGTTTTAGTGGTGGAAGGTGAGGTTTTAGTGGTGGAAGGCGAGAGGGTTTAGTGGTGGAAGGCGAGAGGTTTTAGTGGTGGAAGGTGAGAGGTTTTAGTGGTGGAAGGTGAGAGGTTTTAGTGGTGGAAGGTGAGAGGTTTTAGTGGTGGAAGGCGAGAGGTTTTAGTGGTGGAAGGTGAGAGGGTTTAGTGGTGGAAGTGAGGGGATTTTAGAAGGAAACCCCGTAAAGAAAGAGGAAGTAGATATATGTACTTGTGTATATGCGTGTTTACTTCCTGTAGATGTGTGTCTACGTATGTATATATATATGTGAGTGTGTGTTTACGTACTTATGTATATATATATATAAATATATATATATATGTGTGTGTGTGTATGTATGTATGTATATGTGTGTGTGTATATATGTATGTATGTATGTATATGTGTGTGTATGTATGTTTGTATGAATGAATGTATGTATGTATGTATGTATGTATGTACGTACGTATGTATGTATGTATGTATGTATGTATGTATGTATATGCGTGTACTATATGTGTGTACTATATGTGGTAGAGTTACGTGTAGATCGACTTGTTTAACAATACAGCCAGCAACTTATCCGAGTTACGCCTCTTTGACAGGTGAGACAGGTGATTGTGCAGACATGTGACATTAACTTAAAGGTGATGTTACAGACTTGCACCTCTTTGAGTATAGACTCAAATAGGACGGTAAATGTAAAAGCTAAGGTTAAGTATTGCCTTCATGTCCCCCAAAAAGTTCCCATGTAATTATCAGCCCTTGACCTTTGCGACCATGTTGTTGCCTGGACCGTGCGCATGTTAAGGTGACAGATCGCCAAGTTGACGTTAGTTCTGATCACAGGTCTCTATTTCACTTCTCTACAAGAAAGTGTCAAGCGTGTTTTCTTAGCCCCTGATGAGGTCGTCAATGTATGTGGCACGTTTGAACATGGTCAAAATGTAAGCATTGATTTACTATACTCTGATATTTTTATTGTCGTTTTCCCAGCGAAGCACTACGTCTTAACTTGCACATCTCACCCCCATTCTCCCTTGCGACCGAGCACAATTCTGTTATGTTCTTTCGTACTTAAGGCGTGTCCTTCCTTGTGAGAGGATCACACGTCCTGGTCAGACACAACCACGTTCGTACTTAAGGCGTGTCTTTCCTTGTGAGAGGATCACACGTTCTGGTCAGACACAACCACGTTCGTACTTAAGGCGTGTCCTTCCTTGTGAGAGGATCACACGTTCTGGTCAGACACAACCACGTTCGTACTTAAGTCGTGTCCTTCCTTGTGAGAGGATCACACGTCCTGGTCAGACACAACCACGTTCGTACTTAAGGCGTGTCCTTCCTTGTGAGAGGATCACACGTCCTGATCAGACACAACCACGTTCGTACTTAAGGCGTGTCCTTCTTTGTGAGAGGATGACACGTCCTGGTCAGACACAGCCACGTTCGTACTTGAGGCGTGTCCTTCTTTGTGAGAGGATGACACGTCCTGGTCAGACACAGCCACGTTCGTACTTGAGGCGTGTCCTTCTTTGTGAGAGGATGACACGTCCTGGTCAGACACAGCCACGTTCGTACTTGAGGCGTGTCCTTCTTTGTGAGAGGATGACACGTCCTGGTCAGACACAGCCACGTTCGTACTTAAGGCGTGTCCTTCTTTGTGAGAGGATGACACGTCCTGGTCAGACACAACCGCGTTCGTACTTAAGGCGTGTCCTTCTTTGTGAGAGGATGACACGTCCTGGTCAGACACAGCCACGTTCGTACTTAAGGCGTGTCCTTCTTTGTGAGAGGATGACACGTCCTGGTCAGACACAACCGCGTTCGTACTTAAGGCGTGTCCTTCTTTGTGAGAGGATCACACGTCCTGGTCAGACACAGCCACGTTCGCTCCCAGTGGAGCACTAGAACTTTACTCCATTGATTCGACCCTCAGTTTCGACATCCCAACAGTTACATGTTCTTAGTTCTCTTTCTACTTAGTGTTCGTGATTGTTTCTCAAATACTTGCCTGCCTCTGGGGTACTTCCCTTCCTCTGGGATAATTGCCTTCCTCTGGGGTTCTTCCCTTCCTCTGGGGTACTTCCCTTCCTCTGGGGTACTTCCCTTCCTCTGGGGTACTTCCCTTCCTCTGGGGTACTTCCCTTCCTCTGGTATACTTCCCTTCCTCTGGGGTACTTCCCTTCCTCTGGGGTACTTCCCTTCCTCTGGGGTACTTCCCTTCCTCTGGGGTACTTCCCTTCCTCTGGGGTACTTCTCTTCCTCTGGGGTACTTCCCTCAGCCGATGCACCATTCTTCATACGGGAGAGGTCCAATGTTGAGCCATCTTAACTGCCGTTTCCATCAAGCAGGTCTTCCATCGTACATGAGTGGGGTAGGTTTGGGCGTGTCATGGGCAGCACCGTACAACCGCCGTGACTATGTCCTTATCTCGTCAGATTTACTCTGAATCGGGTCACCCCAGACGGAAGGGACGCTCCTGGTGTAGGCCCCTCAATTCTACTCATACTGTAGCCCCCTCCTGCAGCCTCATCCTGTAGCCCTCTCCTGCAGCCCTCTCCTGCAGCCTCCTCCTGTAGCCCCCTCCTGCAGCCTCATCCTGTAGCCCCCTCCTGTAGCCTCATCCTGTAGCTCCCTCCTGCAGTCCCCTCATGTAGCCTCCTCCTGTAGCCCCCTCCTGCAGCCTCATCCTGTAGCCCTCTCCTGCAGCCCCCTCCTGTAGCCGCATCCTGTAGCCCTCTCCTGCAGCCCCCTCCTGCAGCCCCCTCCTGCAGCCCTCTCCTGTAGCCCTCTCCTGCAGCCCCCTCGTGCAGCCCCTTCTGCAGCCTCCTCCTGTAGCCCCCTCCTGCAGCCTCATCCTGTGGCCCTCTCCTGCAGCCCCCCCTGTAGCCGCATCCTGTAGCCCTCTCCTGCAGCCCCCTCCTGCAGCCTCATCCTGCAGCCTCATCCTGCAGCCCTCTCCTGCAGCCCCCTCTTGCAGCCTCATCCTGCAGTCCCCTCCTGCAGCCTCATCATGTAGCCCCCTCCTGCAGCCTCATCCTGTAGTCCCCTCCTGCAGCCTCATCCTGTAGCCCCCTCCTGCAGCCTCATTCTGTAGCCCCCTCCTGCAGCCCCCTCCTGCAGCCTCATCCTGTAGCCCTCTCCTGTAGCCCCCTCCTGCAGCCTCATCCTGTAGCCTCATCCTGTAGCCCCCTCCTGCAGCCTCATCCTGTAGCCCCCTCCTGCAGCCTCATCCTGTAGCCCCTTCCTGCAGCCTCATCCTGTAGCCCCCTCCTGTAGTTTTATACATAGGGTCAGTTGTTGTCCCGCCATTTCTCCATGCGACCTTTCCCGGGCTTCCTTTGAGAGGTTGTGTTGTATGTAGGAAACTCCGACTAGACGTAAGTCTTGTTTTCTGAAATTGGTGTCCATACATTAGATGTCATGGATCGTTCTTCTGTTGGTCTCTCTCAACCTCTGATGCTGGTTTCCAGACATTAGATGTTGTGGATCGTTGGTCTGTTAGTCTCTCACAACGCCTGATGCTGGTGTCCGGACTTTAGATGTCGTGGATCGTTCTTCTGTTGGTCTCTCTCAACCTCTGATGCTGGTTTCCAGACATTAGATGTTGTGGATCGTTGGTCTGTTAGTCTCTCACAACGCCTGATGCTGGTGTCCGGACTTTAGATGTCGTGGATCGTTGTTCTGTTGGTCTCTCTCAACCTCTGATGCTGGTTTCCAGACTTTAGATGTCGTGGATCGTTGTTCTGTTGGTCTTTCACAACGTCTAATGCAATCGTCTTCTGCACCAGGGAGGTGTTATACCAAGTATGGGGTAATTTTTCCAGTAGGGGTCGGTTTTAGGTACCGAGTCATGGTCCGGGCTATCTCACTGATGACAGAATCGACAAGCTTGTGTGAGAACCTTTACTGTTCTCGTGCATTCCACTGTAGAAAACCACTGGGCAAGGGCCGATGTTTGGAGGATAGATCCCCATGTTGTGCCGGTAAGTCTGCTGGGGGTGTTGTTCCTGACACATGCTGTTCGTTTGGTTTCTTGGAAATGTGTCTTGAAGGACACCCGAGTGGTCTGCCGGGGTCTTTGTGTATGACAAGAACAAGAATAGCACCACTGCCTCACAGAGAACATGTCGTAAAAGGCGACTAACTGTGTGACATTGTATAACACCGATCATGGTTAGGTGGTTTTGTTTGGAGCATTATAGATGGCGCATAACAAGCTGCGGGTCTACTTTGCTCTAGTGTTTGAGTCTATTAAGATGAGCTCGCACATCGGTTAACCACCTTCCGTAAGCGCTTGTCCCAACGCAGCGGAGTATTAAGCTGCTCGAGCCTAGCCCACTAAGCAAGAAACCTTTCTCACAGCTACATCTAGTTCATTCCAGAGCTGAGACGTGCACAGAAGTACAGGGTGACTAAGAACTCAGAAGAACAGTGTTCGGTCTAGTTTGACATCAGATATTTGGGAGGTGTTCCAGAACGGGTCTCTGCCATATGATCCCTATTTTCCTTCTGACCTCTTTTAATCTAAGATGGGAGGCACCTAATTGGCCTTTGTTAGGATTTGTTGTAAGGAGGTTGTCATGGTAATACCTCGCTAGTTGCTAGGTGGCCTAACTTGCATTCAGCCATCTCAAAGCATGTTATTTGTTCATTATCTCTCAACCAATCACAAATACTTCACCCACGAACTTGAAGGGTTCTTCACAGGCTTGTCTCATCACTTAACACGTTATCCCTCATCTGGGTTAAACAAGAACCACATTGTCACTCTTCTCCTCTCATGGAACCATCAGACTCGGAGAACATATTATACCGCTTACCTGTCCTTCCACTGGAGCCCATGTCCGTGTTGTAAACTTCTTAAATAGATGGTGTCTGATGAGTTTGAAGTACCTAGGTTATAGTGTGAACATCGTCACGTGATCTATTCTTGACATAGAGTAATTCACAACTATTGTATCAGACTGTGTGTGCTCTATGTACGTTTGTATCTGACACCGTTTGTTGAACAATTGTTTTCACTTCTCCAAATTCCCTCTCTTAAGTTTGGGTTTTGATTCCTCCCTCGTTTGGGTTTTGGTTCCTTCTTCTATGGCTAGCATTTCTGCCTGCTCATGCTCATTGAGTCTTGGAGTTGGCACGAGTCAGGCGCATGCTCTCTTTGTTGGCGGATGTTCTCTTTGTTGGCGGATGTTCTCTTTGTTGGCGGATGTTCTCTTTGTTGGCTCATGTTCTCTTTGTTGGCGCATGCTCTCTTTGTTGGCGCATGTTCTCTTTGTTGGCGCATGTTCTCTTTGTTGGCGCATGTTCTCTTTGTTGGCGTATGTTCTCTTTGCTGGCGCATGTTCTGTTTGCTGGCGCATGTTCTGTTTGTTAAGTTTATAGCGGGGATCGTTACAGCCGAGAGGTAAGATGATCACTTCTCAATAAACGAAAACGATGCGTGATTCAAGTTGGGCAAGTTTCCAGCGTTCCCTGGTCTCAAGTGAGGTGAGATCGGCGTCTAGTCCTACCGAAGATGAACAATACACTCTGAAGTACCATGCACAAGCTATGCATCAAAATAATCATACTTAAACTTACTTGGAATACTTGTAATCCCGGTATTCAAACAGACATACTGTTAATGTCTGTTGCCAGGTAGCTGAAGTTCACCCATAGTAGGTATTCTAAACTTTCAGCGGCTTACTAGGTCTGGGGGAAGGTACAAATAATTAATGTAGATTTTTTCTAGAATTGTTGAATGTATTCTAGCAGCGTCTGTTAATTCCTACTCTGTTCGATGTCCAACTGCCAAGCAATTATTAACGTCCTCTGCACTGAACACTGTATTTTGATCTCACTACCCAGAGATCCGGGGAGTTTTTACTAGAAGATCTAAGTGAGAAAAATCCCGGTCTGTTCCGTGATTCCAACTCACGACTTCCGAAACCCGAGTTGGACATCTTACTGCAATGGTCTCGAGGTAAAGAACCGTTGGCAGTTGAACATTTAATCTAGTAGACTTTGTCCGTTCTTGCATTATAGGGGTAACGAAGGTCCTGACTTTGTCCGTTCTTGCATTATAGGAGTAACGAAGGTCCTAGACTTTGTCCGTTCTTGCATTATAGGAGTAACGAAGGTCCTAGACTTTGTCCGTTCTTGCATTATAGGGGTAACGAAGGTCCAGACTTTGTCCGTTCTTGCATTATAGGGGTAACGAAGGTCCAGACTTTGTCCGTTCTTGCATTATAGGGGTAACGAAGGTCCTGACTTTGTCCGTTCTTGCATTATAGGGTTAACGAAGGTCCAGACTTTGTCCGTTCTTGCATTATAGGGGTAACGAAGGTCCTGACTTTGTCCGTTCTTGCATTATAGGGGTAACGAAGGTCTTGTCTTTGTCCGTTCTTGCTGCATTATAGGGGTAACGAAGGTCCTGACTGTGTCCGTTCTTGCATTATAGGGGTAACGAAGGTCCTGCCCGATAGTGGCCTGAATGAATACCAACAGAATGCGGGTCCTCCATTATGCAAAGATACAACAGACACGTCACCAGTTTGTCTCATGTATGTGCAAAGACATCCACACTCCCTTGTGGTAGAAGAGGAGCGACTAAGTGAAGTGAATGTGTAGGTTGTCTCCGTGAATATATCTGACATAACCTATAATCTGTCTGATATCCTTCACTGACATAAGCTATAATAATCTGTCTGATATCCTTCACTGACATAATCTATAATCTGTCTGATATCCTTCGCTGACATAATCTATAATCTGTCTGACTACCTTCCCTGACATAATCAATAATCTGTCTGATATCCTTCGCTGACATAATCTATAATATGTCTGATATCCTTCGCTGACATAATCTATAATCTGTCTGATATCCCTCGCTGACATAATCTATAATCTGTCTGATATCCTTCCCTGACATAATCTATAATCTGTCTGATATCTTTCCCTGACAAACTCTATAATCTGTCTGATATCCTTCCCTGACATAATCTATAATCTGTCTGATATCCTTCGCTGACATAATCTATAATCTGTCTGATATCCTTCCCTGACATAATCAATAATCTGACTGATATCCTTCGCTGACATAATCTATAATCTGTCTGATATCCTTCGCTTTAGAGAAACCATGCACATTTCAATGACACACGTACATTTTGGTTTTGCCGTGTTGTAGTCAGGCAATAATTGGCATACAGACCTGAGTTCTTGAGCAGAAAAACACAGCTTTAATAAGAACTGGTCAATCAATCAATGGAAATCTGTTTTAGCGCCCACCGGAGCATATGTCTTTAAGAAATACCGGCCAAGTTGATAAACTTGAACACATTGAAAATCGTATTTCATATTACAAGTTTACGTCTCACTCGCTCCTAAGTGACAATTACGTCTCACTCGCTCCTAAGTGACAATTACGTCTCACTCGCTCCTAAGTGACAATTACGTATCACTCGCTCCTAAGTGACAATTACGTCTCACTCGCTCCTAAGTGACAATTACGTCTCACTCGCTCCTAAGTGACAATTACGTCTCACTCGCTTCTAAGTGACAATTACGTCTCAGTCGCTCCTAAGTGACAATTACGTCTCACTCGCTCCTAAGTGACAATTACGTCTCACTCGCTCCTAAGTGACAATTACGTCTCACTCGCTCCTAAGTGACAATTACGTCTCACTCGCTCTTAAATGACAATTACGTCTCACTCACTCCTAAGTGACAATTACGTCTCACTCGCTCCTAAGTGACAATTACGTCTCACTCGCTCCTAAGTGACAATTACGTCTCACTCGCTCCTAAGTGACAATTACGTCTCACTCGCTCATAAGTGACAATTACGTCTCACTCGCTCTGTCACAAATACCTATCACTCGCTCCTAAAAGACAATTATGTCTCACTCGCTCCTAAGTGATAATTACATCTCAGTCGCTCTGTCACAAATACCTATCACTCTCTCCTAAGTGATAATTACGCCAGACTGGCTCCTAAGTCACAATTACGTCTGACTCGCTCCTACGTTATAATTATATCTCACTCGCTCCTAAGTGACAATTACGTCCTACTCGCTCCTGTCACAATTACGTCCTACTCGCCCTGTTACAAATACGTCTCATTCGATCCTAAGTAACAATTACGTCCTTCTCGCCCCTAAGTTACAATTACGTCCTACTCGCTCCTAAGTGACAATTACGTCCTACTCGCTCCTGTCACAATTACGTCCTACTCGCCCTGTTACAAATACGTCTCATTCGATCCTAAGTAACAATTACGTCCTTCTCGCGCCTAAGTAAGAATTATGTCCTCCTAGCTTCAAAGTTACAATTATGTCCTCCTAAGTTATAATTACGTCCTCCTCGCTCCAAAGTTACAATTGCGTCCTCCTCGCTCTAAAGTTACAATTATGTCCTACTCGCTCCTAAGTTACAATTACTTCCTCCTCGCTCCAAAGTTACAATTACGTCCTCCTCGCTCCAAAGTTACAATTACGTCCTCCTCGCTCCTAAGTTACAATTACGTCATACTCGCTCCTTACTCACAATTACGTCCTACTCGCTCCTTACTCACAATTACGTCCTACTCGCTCCTTAGTCACAATTACGTCCTACTCGCTCCTTAGTCAGAATTACGTCCTATTTGCTCATAAGTCAAATTACGTCCTATTCGCTCCTACTGTGTGATACTCTCACGTTTTACAGTGTTCTTTATTTTACGCAGTATAACTTCGCAGTAAAACATGGTAGTAAAATCAGACAGTAAAATATGTTTGTACGTAGCGCTGGAAGGTTAAGGCGCGCGCATAACAAGCGGGGATGGCGTGAGATAAGGCATACGCTTTGTGTGAGGTGGAGGTAGCCAATTCCCTCCCTTGTTGATTCTCCTTCCATAACAGTGAGTTGTGTATTCATTTACACGTGAGTCAACTTGAACGTGTCGATAAAGATCGAACCAGGGCCATCTTTAGTAAAAGGCCTCCGTGTTGGCCGCCATTCTGCCTGCTCACGTCACAATTCCCGTCCTATCTGATCTAACACTGTCTAACAGTACGAGCGTCTGAAATCGCATAATATCGTAAGTATAAACTGATTTTTCTGTAGATATAGAATATCTATTAATAATTTTTCCATTACAAGAAAGCCAATGTAATGACTTTGTATCAGCTGAGCCAGTCTAAATATAAACACTAAAAGACATATCTTGGACAATTTTGATACTGAGTGCTGTGGCAAGTACTGTGTTGGGTTCTATATTTATTGTATAAAGCAGAACACATTCATTGCTCAAGTATGTGTGATGGTCCTTTAAACTGTTGCTCTATTTTGGATTCATGACTGGTCTGCAGGGTTTTTAAATCCCTTATCAAATCTGATTTCAGCCTCTCTACAATGTAGCTGTCATGTCTTTTTTGAACTTCGTGAACTCGTTTATTAGGATCCTTGCATTGCACGAGCGGTTCTGTTGATAATTATGAAGGCAGACATGGAAACACAGTGGGATATGCATGAGGTTTTAAAACCGCACGACGTTGTTTTGTTTTGTGTGTTCTAAGCCATCAACATCTTTGAATTGGTCGATTCTAATGACGTCTTCCTTGTGAAAGTGTTTTATACACACTACACATTGGTTGGAACCATTGTGAAAGTGTTTTATACACACTAGACTACGTTTGGTTGGAACCATTGTGAAAGTGTTTTATATATACTCCACTACGTTTCTTCTTCTTCTTCTTACGCTGTCAGACATCGACCTTTTTTTTTCGAGAAAAGCGGCGGTCACCCTGAGGCTATCGACACTGCCATAGAGCTTGTCTAGTGTTGCCACTTGTGATGGCCACATCTGCTCTCTCTGATCCTCGTATGTCGGGCAGTTTTGCAGCAAATGCTCGGCGGTCATTTTCTCGGTACCACACGGGCATTCGTCAGTGCCACCTATCTTCAATTTGTTGAATAGGTGGTACCTCAATCTATTGTGGCCAGTGCGAAGTCTGAAGACCACGACCTGCTCTCTTCTTTTTAACTGGTAATAGGCATCGTTTTTTGTGTAGCCAGTATGTTCTGTTTCCCATTTGGTCACGTATCTAGCTCTAATAAGCCGTTTTGACTCTTCGTATGTCATACTAGTATCTGTTTGTGGTAGTCTTGCACCTTCTTTTGCCAGTCTGTCTGCCTCCTCGTTGCCTTGGATGTTGCAGTGGGATGGAACCCACTGTACCACTACCCTTTTTGGTGCGGACTGCTAGCATAGTTGACAGAATACTGCTCTTAAATCATTAAGTTCAGTATTTTTCTGGCTTTTTAGTGCTGTGACTACGGCCAGGGTATCTGTAAGCAGGACTATATGGCTTTCATTCCTTTTACCTGTCACCATTTCTTCCACTGCCGCCCTCAGTGCCTCTGCCTCTGCTCTGAAATTGCTTGTGTATTTTCCAGTAGCCAATGAGAGTGTTATTTTTCTGCCATTTGGTAGGCTCAGGAATGCTCCTGCCCCTCCGTTCTGTATTGTGTTTGTTACAGAACCGTCGGTGTATGCATGGGTCCAATCCATGCTTGGGTAGTTTTTCGTTATGTAGCTCGGTAGTATCTCTTCTTTCTTTTTCAGTCTGGCAGTTTTTGTTTCAAATACCTGGTATATTTTCTACCACCTCTGGAAATATATGCTGCCTCCAGGTAGGTTTTCATACAGTAAGGATGGACTTTGGTGTTGTTAGTGCGTTCATGGGGTCTTCGTGCATCTTTGCTTTGGCTATTTCTGCAAAGTTTCTCCGCTTTAGTTTCCCATTTCCGAAATTGTTTAGTCTCTGGTGCATTGGATGGTCAGTCAGTCTTCTGAGTTTCTCTGCTTGCTGCTGGGCTCTG
Source organism: Ariolimax columbianus (assembly GCA_036924085.1). Classification (NCBI taxonomy): domain Eukaryota; kingdom Metazoa; phylum Mollusca; class Gastropoda; order Stylommatophora; family Arionidae; genus Ariolimax; species Ariolimax columbianus. The sequence goes on along the minus strand of JAVGWX010000021.1, from coordinate 27,079,526 downwards.
CAGTCTCTTCTGTCGGTCATGGATTGCAGTTTTGTAAAACTTTCAAAGTTCTACAATTGGCGTTGACTTTATGCTTCCTGTTATAACTCTCATGGCTTTGTTTTTGGAGTTTGCTAATTTTATCGAAGTTCGCCTTTGCTGCTGTTGTCCATGCCGCAGTGCCATACTCGAGAACTGGTCTCACTCTTCCAGTGTACAGTTTCTATAGTATACTTTCGTCTGCTCCCCAGCTTGTGCCAGCAAGTTTCCTCATGATTGCCATTCTTTCTTTGGCTCTCCTTCGGTTTCTCTCGATCTGACTTTTCCATGTCATGCGCCGGTCAAATGTGACTCCCAGGTAGTTTGGGTTGTCATTTAGCTGCAGGTATTTGCCGTTAAGACTTAATTTGGTGTTTTGGGGTTTTGTTTGATAGCGAGAATATTGTACATGTCGTTTTTTCCTCGTTTATTTTGACCAGCCATGAGTTCGCCCACTCTTCCAGCGATGTTAGGGCCTGCTGCATCCGATTACTTGCTATGGTGAGATTCTTTTCAGAGGTCCACATAGCCAGATCGTCTGCAAACATTCAACTATGGACTTTTCTTGGTATATTCTCTGTTATGTTATTTATATACACCAGGAAGAGTGTGGGCGACAGTACTCCCCCTTGGGGTACTCCCTGCTCAAGTGTCACCTTTTTGCTCATCTGCCCTTGTACTTGAACTCTGGCTGTTCTGTTTTTGAGGTAGTGACTGATCCATTTGTACATTTTCCCACAAACTTCACTTCTTCTTAGCTTGACTAAGTCCCTCTTTCCAGACTTTGTCAAATGCCTTTTCTAGGTCCACGCAAACCGTTACTGTGTGTTGTTGCTCCTGGTAGGCATCTTTTATTTCCTTGGCTATGAGGATGACCTGATCCTCGGTGGATCTGTGCTGTCTAAAGCCTGCTTGCTGTGGAATTAGAATGTGTTTTTCATCCAGATGCCACATGAGTCTGGTGTTTATCATACGTTCCATCAGTTTGCCTAAGCAGCTCAGTAGGCTGATAGGCCTGTATCCATTTGGATCTGTTTTGTCTTTTCCTTTCTTTGGTACTGGTACAAGTACTGCGTCTTTCCATGTCTGGGGTACAATACCCCTTTTCCAGCTTTGGTTCAGGGCTGATAGTAGTTTCCTCTTTGCTGTTTGGCCCAGCCCCATCAGCATTTCGTTTGTAATCCCGTCTTTTCCGGGAGATTTTCTTTTCTTTAACGTTCTCGTGGCCTCTTCCATTTCATTCATTGTTAATTTTGCCATCATATGCTGTTCTGGTTATGATGATGGATCGACGTGATCCGCGTAGTAGTGAGCGATACGTAGATGAAGTCAAGCATAGTACAACCGCATGGAAGAACTCGGTCCACCTTCATCTGCACGCTCGGAGTGGGAGGCGAGCTGCAACAACCCACAACTTTTTCATGCGCACAACAAAATTGTTGTTGAATGCCCGCAATGAGTTAGTAGTTGACTCTTTTGTACGCCCTGAAATGGACGTTAAGTGGCAGGTTGTAGTAGCTGTCCTCACATTCCGAGCATGCTGATGGAGGTGGATCCCGGTCCGGGTCCTGGTCAGTATGTTGTGCCTGATCGGACTAGCGTCTAGTTCTCCCCTCCCCCCCCCCCCCCCCTCTCATGAAAGTAAACATCTGCAAACAAAATTAGCTAATTGTAGAAAACCCAGCGAATAAAGACGGATAAGTGCAATTATTTGGGAGGAGGATTTATTTTGCCACCTTAACCTAGCTAAGTTTTTTTTTCAGCCAAACTAAGTTCTATTTTACAACCAACTAAGTTCTATGTTTCAACCAACTAAGTTCTATTTTACAACCAACCAACTAAGTTCTATTTTACAACCAATTAAGTTTTTTTTGCAACCAACCAAGTTCTATTTTACAACCAACCAAGTTCTATTTTACAACCAACCAACTAAGTTCTATTTTAGAACCAATTAAGTTTTTTTTGCAACCAACCAAGTTCTATTTTACAACCAACCAACTAAGGTCTATTTTACAACCAACTTAGTTCTATTTTACAACCAACCAACTAAGTTCTGTTTTACAGCCAACTAAGTTCTATTTTACAACCAACCAACTAAGGTCTATTTTACAACCAACTTAGTTCTATTTTACAACCAACCAACTAAGTTCTATTTTACAGCCAACTAAGTTCTATTTTACAACCAACTAAATTCTATTTTACAACCAACCAAGTTCTATTTTACAACCAACTGAGTTCTATTTTACAACCAACTAAGTTCTATTTTACAACCAACTAAGTTCTTTTTTACAACCAACTAAGTTCTATTTTACAACCAACTAAGTTCTATTTTACAACCAACTAAGTTCTATTTTACAACCAAGTTCTAATTTGCAGTCAAGCTTAGTTCTATTTAGAAGACCAGCTTATTATCTTCTTAAGGTCGTCAAAATGTATGCTAATCATGAAACACCTGAAATGTGAATGTAGATGTCAGATATCATCTGGTGGGACTAAACTAACAAGCGGTCACCTATGTTTCAACACCTGAAATGTGAATGTAGATGTCAGATAGCATCTGGTGGGACTAAACTAACAAGCGGTCACTTATGTTTGAACACCTGAGCATCAGCTTGGAAGAACAGGATACGTAGACTAGATGTTTCCTACCAATGTCAAATTGGGTTCTTAACCAAGTAACATGAGATGATCATTAGATTGTATGAAATGAAATGTCTAAGATAGATCGTCAGTGTCACTAAGTGAAAGAGAGGGAGAGAGAGAGAGAGAGAGAGAGAGAGAGAGAGAGAGAGAGAGAGAGAGAGAGAGAGAGAGAGAGATGAAAACAGAGATATAACGAGAATTACCCTAACACGGAATACATTTCCAGACAGGAAATAAGATAGTTTGGTCATCTCATGAGAATTCTACTCGACCAACTATCACTGGACGGTAAAACGCAAGAACAGCTAAATACAAGACACGATGAAGTCCGAATGACAGATGGATAGATGACATAAATCCTATAAGAACGCTGGCTTACAACAACCAACACAACACGCTTGGTCAAAGAAAATCAACTTAAGCTCCCGACGACGCTTAACAGTACAAGTTAGTCAGTCAGTGAATGACGTACGTCTTATTAACTGTCGGACCTAACCGTTGTAGTTTATTTTTCAATCCGACTTTGAACTTGGCTCATATGTGAGTATTGATTAAGCGGTGCAGTGTCCATTACCATAAACATCATCGGTCCAGTCTTGCCTGTGAACTTGGCCTGTGCTGGTCCGCCACTCTCAATTTGTCTTTGATCAGGTCTCAATTGTTCATCGATTCAAACTTAATGGGATTGTTTATCATTAGCCACCCACGCAAAGTTTCCTGGCAGCCTTCCCCTCCCCTCTCTCTCTCTCTCTCTCACTCACTCTCTCTGTGTCTCTCTCTCTCTGCGTCTTTTGTGTTACCATGAATGTAGAGCTAAAGATAGAACCACCGTAACGTCATAATTTAGTTAGAGAGACTGGGCACCTGCCTATATGTGGGCCAGAAGTGCAGTGAAGTAGATTCTTGGGAACGGAACAGTACATGCAAGTTAGTAAGTAAGTTGTCCATCGCAAGCGAAGATGGTGACATCATCAGACTGTCCTCGTCCTGAAGATGTAACTTGTGCTGTATTTGGATTATAGAGACAGAAGCTGCGTTGGACATGTCTCACTCTCTCGTCCTGAGTTACCGGGGACCAGTGGCAAGACATACAATCAAGACGACTGAAAGTAGCTCAAGGTGCAGACATTCAGGTCGTACAATACGTGAGACCAGGGGTCGCTTGAAACTTGTGGAAGTCGATCGTCAACAGTTTCCTTGACGATTTGAGAGGCGAATGTCGTACCTCTCGACAGCAGCATCCCCCACGCGTAGACTAGAAGACGCTGCTGCTGACCAGCGCCCACATCTGTAGGTCTAGGTGAGAAACCATTAACCCATGGCTGAGGGGAGATTCCGGTTGTGGCATGCAATGAAAATTGACGCTGTTTCCAAGTAGGCCGTGCACACCAACCAAGGACGGTGCGCAATATGTAGTGACGTCCCATCCATGGACATCTATAGTTTAGACCGTAGATGGCCATGTTCTATCAAACAACCTGTATTCTATAACACATGAAGAACAGATCGTGTTTTCTCTGAATTCCGAGGAAAATTACACACAGGCTTCCTGTGAATAGCGTTGGACGTGCTAGATAATGATCGCTACACAACACTGCGCTCCATACATTAATTGGAACGAACTAACCACATGAAAATTGCAGACCACGATAGCAGCTGATGCATGGTCGCCATCTTACATGCAGGTAAGAGTGGACTACGAACCAAGTACAGGATACTGTCGAAATTATTTGCCAAAACAAAATACCTCTGAACTTTTTTATAGAAGGTAGGAAGGTAGGTACATAGATGGATGGGTAGATAGGTAGGTAGATATGAGGGTGGGTAAGTAGGTAGGTAGTATTTCGCTTAAGCAACACGGCCCGTCACGTCAACAGTCTTTGAACAAGATTGACTGGCTACCAGGCTGCAAGCAATGAGGACAGTGTCTTTCCGATTTAGCCTAGCCAGGTAGTGCGTGAACGGTCGCAATTGAGTTAACTATGACGTAAAAGGTCGTTTCCTAACCTTGATGTACATGGTCTGCTTTAAGAGCTGGTGGGCGAGGACGTCTTCAGAAAGGTGCGCCACGTGTCAAAATTTTGCAAACGGCGACGGTTTGGCAAAGTAAATGTTTTCAAGACCAATCCATCTGGTGACTTCGTCGTTTAAGACCCGATCATACCAATGGATCACAAGGATGCGCCTCAGTCCGCACATATAGAAGACTTCACTGCGTTTAGGATCACACACACACGTGAAAGGTTTCAGTGCACCTTTGGTCACACATGTGAAAGGTTTCAGTGCACCTCTAGTCACACATGTGAAAGGTTTCAGTGCACCTCTGGTCACACATGTGAAAGGTTTCAGTGCACCTCTGGTCACACATGTGAAAGGTTTCAGTGCACCTCTGGTCACACATGTGAAAAATTTCAGTGCACCTCTGATTACACATGTGAAAGGTTTCAGTGCACCTCGGGTCACACATGGGAAAGGTTTCAGTGCACCTCTGGTCACACATTTGAAAGGTTTCAGTACACTTCGTGGATTGGACGTCCGTGTGACTTCGTGAATCGGAGGTCTGCGTGACTTCGTGGATCGGAGGTCCGTGTGACTTCTTAGTAGCGAAACCTGGTCCCTAGCAAAAGCAGCAGAGAACCAACTGAGAACAGCACACACATCTCTTGAAAGATGCCTCGTGGGCATAACTCTCAGACAACTGCGGCAAAGCAAACCACACAATAGTGATATCTGGAGAATGTCACACATCAAGGATGTCCTACATCACGTCAACCATTCGAAACACCGCTGGGCAAGTCATGTAGCTAGACGAGAAGACGACAAACACCGCTGGGCAAGTCATGTAGCTAGACGAGAAGACGACAGATGGAGTACCATAGTCATCATGTGGAACAAGCGCACTAGACCAGAAAAGCACAACAAACACGACCTCACAACAGACAGACTACTGTCCCACTGCATGACACGCCCGCGACAGAAACGACTGGATCCTAAGTTGCGACTCTCACAAGGACGACCACCCATTGGCGATGAACGGGTCGAACTAAGAATATACAGTTAGGGAAGGCCAGGAAACAAGGAAGGAAACCAAGGTACGGTACGTCACAAAATACTGAGACCTATAAGCCTTTTACACTTGATTCACGTCGGCAGTGCCTAGATGTGACTATACTGTTATCTAATCATATATTTAAATATATAAATAAATGAAGTGCACCTCATAGAGGCAATCACAGACGTGGCTATGTTGGAGCCATCATTATGGATGTCTGGTGATCAACTGGCGTAGAGGTACAAGAAAGTAAGTCAATAATTCGTTCTGACGAGGTTCAGGGAAAATATGCTTACCAGATTTGGGGTGCCACGTCTTCAAGTATTTTTTATACGTTTATTAGCATATCAGTTGTCGTTTAATGCGATTTTGGTTTGCGTCAATTTCTCAAAATTAATGTATGTCTGATCATTTATAAACAAATAATCCCCCAAAAAGATTAAATATCATATATAATTGAATAAAGATTACTGCTGGATTACTGGACGAGCCGTTATTCAGCGGCGGTTACACCGTTGCGGGTCTCAACTTCTCTTCCAACGGTCTCTGTCTTGGGCCACGGTAGACCAGTGGATGAGTCGCCCATCTGTGACGTCGTAAATGTTGTTGCAGGATGCAAGGGCGTCGGACCACGTTGTGGTGGTGGTCGTCCCCGTGGTCGGGTCTTGTCTCTAGGGTACCATATTGCTGTCGCTATGCTCCAACGATCGTCCGTTCTTCGCAGTAAGTGCCCGCCCGACCGCCAACCAATCCCCCAGCGATGTTTCATTTTGTCTGCATAAATAACTGCATCTTTCACCAGGGACAGTTGAAGTCTGTCCGAGTTGTGAAGACCTGTTGTGCGCTGAAGCGTGTACTTATGAAGTGTGAGGCCGACCACGAGTCTCTCGAGGGAATAAAGATTGATGATCATATAATTGAAGAAGTGCACAATTGTACCTGAAGTAACATTGATAAAGACATAGGAACAAATCAAATGTTAACGCCAGGATTAACCACAGTTGTACCTGAAGTAACATTGATAAAGACATAGGAACAAATCAAATGTTAACGCCAGGATTAACCACAGTTGTACCTGAAGTAACATTGATAAAGACATAGGAACAAATCAAATGTTAACGCCAGGATTAACCACAGTTGTACCTGAAGTAACATTGATAAAGACATAGGAACAAATCAAATGTTAACGCCAGGATTAACCACAGTTGTACCTGAAGTAACATTGATAAAGACATAGGAACAAATCAAATGTTAACGCCAGGATTAACCACAGTTGTACCTGAAGTAACATTGATAAAGACATAGGAACAAATCAAATGTTAACGCCAGGATTAACCACAGTTGTACCTGAAGTAACATTGATAAAGACATAGGAACAAATCAAATGTTAACGCCAGGATTAACCACAGTTGTACCTGAAGTAACATTGATAAAGACCTAGAAACAAATCAAATGTTAACGCCAGGATTAACAAGGTCACATTTTCTTTCAGCTCTCTTCTCCCAATATGGAACTTGTCAACATTCGCCATGAAGAATGCGATTAGGCTGTATAACAGTAATGTGCAGTCGGTCTTGCTATATGGCCTTGAGACTTGACATGCCACGACTTTCGTTAACAAGTGCCTTCGTGGCATACTTCGTGTTGGATGGCCAGAGGCCATGGCAGAAACAGATCTCTGGAGAAGAACAAACTTCTTCGTTTGTTCGTTCTCAATCTCCAGCTACTAGCCCGTTAAAGCGCTTTGCAAGTAACATAATGTTGTCATGAGAGCGGAATTTGTTGTGTCGTCGTTTACAGCTTGACTGCGATGTTTCTACTTTTCTGTCCGACACATCCAGCTTCAGCAGGCATTTTTGAGTACCGGGTTAGCCTTCCCTCTTCGATCCCTTCTCCTTAGCCAGTCTGCCCTGCTGCAGCCTGTTATCCAGGATCACCGAGGGGAGGTGAAGAAGGGTCTTGGCAGCTCTGGTTCGCTAGCCCTGACCCTAGCAGTCACCTATGGGTCGTTGACCACTGCAACCCATGCACTGCCCAGCATCTTGATCCGGAAAATACTTAGTAAAAAGCAGAATAACATAACCATAAACCAAACACACGCTGGATTAGAACCAAGATGGAAATTGATGAGTGGAAAGATCAAGGAACACCTGGCGGCCAACGGTCGAAGAGGGTGTTAGTTCAATCTGGGTCTCGTGGAAAAATCTCAAGAAGACGGCCCAGGATAAGAACAGACGGAGAGCATTTTCTTAGACCCTATGCTCCAATGGAGGCCAGGCGGATAAATAATGATGACGATGCTGATTAGTTGTAAATGTCGCGCGAGATTGTGTGCTGCACACTTGAGAATCACTGGTGTATAGGAAATGTTCTGCACAATGTCAAGGGCTTTACGGTTTTAGAATCGATCGATAGATCTTTGTACGACTTCGGTTTTGTAAGGATGGAAACTAACGACAGCAACGGTAACTGTCTGGCTCGTCTGTGGGTGGGCGAGAGAATGGGTTGGAACGGTCGGCTAGGCTCCATCCTGGTTGTCCAGGGATCGCCTGTACTGTTAGTAGGATCAAGGCATGATGACCATAGATTGCTGCTTATGTGTTTGTAAGGTCTGACACACCTGAGTATTGGAAATTATAAATTGTATTGAGAATTGTGGTCCGCTGGGATCTTGTGTATATTACAAGGACAAGAATAGCACCACTGCCCCACTGAGAGCATGTCGTAAGAGGCGACTAACTGTGTGACATGGCATAATACTAGCCATAGTCAGGTGGTTTGTTAAGAGCAGCATAGATGGCGCCTAACAGATTGCTGGTCTACTTTGCTCAAGTGTTTGAATCTATTAAGATGAACTCACACATGGGTTAATCACCCTGATTAGTGGAGTAAAACGATGCTCGAGCCTAGCCCGCTAAACAGGAAACCTTTTGCCGTCTACATCCAGTTCACGCCAGAGCTGAGACCTGCACACGGACATCCGTTCCTGTAGAAGTACAAGTCGACTAAGACCAAAAATGGGAATTGTGTTCAGGTGAGATAGAGATATGGAGAAATGTCTTATGGGATGTATAAACCGCTAGTATTTGTAATAGAAGAGTCACTAAATAAAAACTTAGTATGCACACTGCACGTCGACTCTCTGGGCACGAGGTCTTTATTCCCCAGTCGTATAAATCTACCCGAGGCACACCAGGAAGGATAAAAACGTTGAAGTTAAAGGGAGACAACAAACAACTAACCTCAATTTTGCTCTATCAACATGTACAAATACTAAAGCTACTTGTTTACTTCCTACCCTTGATTGCACTTTATTTATTCCACCTTTGTTCGTTGTGGACATGGATGGAATAACAACTGAAGCAAACTCAGAAACCACCACAATGAACTACCAAGAACACAGAAAGCTCATGCGGTTTCATATCAGCTCTCACCATTACTAACACACGAACACATTCCAATGAAGACAAGGATAAATCATATTTTTATACCTTCTTTCTACTAGCAGTAACAGACATGGACTCACCAAGACACAAGAAAACAAAATCTTGGTATGTGAAATTAGGTGTTTGAGAAAGGCTGTCAGAGTCACAAGACTGGACAGTTCTAAACGAAGTAATCAGACAGAAGGTGGGTACAACACCGTGCATGGAATACATGGAAAGTCGGAGAATAAAATGGTTCGGACACCTGACAGGAATGTACCCAAAGTTACCAGCTGCTCGTATCTACAATACCAGAGATCAGTTGTAGAGCAAGAGGCAGACCAAGAAAACGATGGATAGAAGGTGTCAGTGAGATACTGAAGAAACATGGAACGATAAGAACATCGACCACAAGGCTGGCATACGACAGAAAACTTCACCTCCCCATGACGCCTAACGACACAAGTTGATAGAAGATGGGGATGATGAATACACACAATATTCACATGTGCGACACTTTCATATCCCATTACAATGATCAAGATGTGTCTCCCCTCATGACTTACGTGTTTTATCTGCGCAGTACAAAACACACCATTTCTCACCACTACGTCTAGCGACACAGTGGATTTAAGATGATGATGATGTATTCTACGCGTGGTGTGCCTCCTACTTATTTGTGTGTTGATTGTTATATGTTCCCCTTTGTCTTTTAACATAATATTGGCCAAGCGGCCAGAATGCTATCAGCACCTGCTACCACATTGATTGAGGTGATACAAGTATCTCGACAGACCTGGCCACTTTGTAAGTTGCGCTTTGATTTACATGACCAAGATTCTAACCCTGTCTATTACCCTATTAGTTGCCGTTTATGGTATGCTTTGTATGAGGCATGTCTTCTGTTATTTTCTTCCCCAGCATGTATCCTTGTTTAAAATCTTATGTGTGTTTGAAGATGTCAGTGAGATTGTTATGTTCGTGATTTGGTTACATTGTTTTGGTAGACCTTCCTTACAAACATCTAAGTAATACAATCCATATCTACGTGTATTTGTCCCGGGAAGGTATTGACTTACAACAGGTATTATTAATTTACAGACGGCTAAGAGACGGAAAACTAACGACTGGTCAGGTAGAATTTACTGATCAGACATCTTAGCCAGGTTCAGGCAAAATATACTGATCAGACATGTTAGTCAGAGTCAGGCATAATATACTGATCAGGCATGTTAGTCAGGGTCAGGCAAAATATACTGATCAGACATGTTAGTCAGGGTCAGGCAAAATATACAGATCAGACATGTTAGTCAGGGTCAGACAAAATATACTGATCAGACATGTTAGTCAGGGTCAGACAAAATATACTGGTCAAGACCCTCGTAGCACTTTCCAGAAACGGGCTGCTTTCATGGCACCTGGCTAACAAGTGATCCTCGTAGTAGTGAGCGACACGCAGATGAAACCAAGTATAGCACAACTATCTGGTGGACCCCTGTCCATTTTATCAGCACGCTCGGGATGAATGGAAAGCTACTGCAACCCGCCACTTAACGCCCTTTTCAGGGCGCACAAAAGAGTAACCTACTCATTGTGGGCATTCACAATCCACAGACGGCTAAGCAGAAAGTGGTTTTTAGTACCTTTGCCGAAGTCATAGAAAGGACATGCACCATTTATCGGCACATACTACGTCTAACTGTTACCTTTCCGGCCAAACCGTTCCGTTATTTATGGCCACCACAAAACTGACATGGGAGCTGTCCTCGCCAGTACCGGATTTACATGTTTGCTGAGCGTACTGTAGCCGGGAGTGTGGGGGGGGGGGGGGGGGGGGGGGGAGGGGTGTTGGATCTGGATGGAATCTTTTCTGGCCTAGGCGACATGCAACCAAAAAATAAAAAGGTTACATTTATTAATATTTTTGGATAGAGAAGAGAATAAGAGATTGTTTCTCATGATCAGATGCTATTACGTTTGGACTTCTCAAGTTGTCCTAGCCCAGGGCCCAAGTAGTTTTAATCCGGCACTGGTCGCGCTAACAAATGTCAGACATATTACTTGATCATTTTATGTCTCAGAAAAAAACTACTTTCAGTTTGTAACACGTAGTTTTAACTAGGTTTCTTCCTCATCGTTCGATCTCAATCTCCCGCTACCAAGCCCTGAACGATCTCAATCTCCCGCTACCAAGCCCTGAACGATCTCAATCTCCCGCTACCAAGCCCTGAACGATCTCAATCTCCCGCTACCAAGCCCTGAACGATCTCAATCTCCCGCTACCAAGCCCTGAACGATCTCAATCTCCCGCTACCAAGCCCTGAACGATCTCAATCTCCCGCTACCAAGCCCTGAACGATCTCAATCTCCCGCTACCAAGTCCTGAACGTTCTCAATCTCCCGCTACCAAGTCCTGAACGTTCTCAATCTCTGGCTACCAGGCCCTGAACGTTCTCAATCTCCCTCTACCAAGCCCTGAACAGGACTTTGGAAATAGCAGGATTTAATCCGGAGAATGGAATGCGTTGTGTCGTTAGTTTACAGATTTACTGCGATATTTGCAACTTTCGGTCCGACACATCCGTCTTCGGCCCCGTGAATTAGGTTAAATAATGTATGTTTCTGATTGTTACTATTGTTTGTAACTGGAATACTTGGAATCCTAGTATTCAAACAGGTATGTTAATGTATGTTGTACGGTAATCGACGGCTTCTGCTATACGTAGTATATATATTAAACTTCCTGCACTAAAAGGCCTGGGGAAGGTACACATAATTTGGGTAGATTTTTAACTTGAGTTTTTGATTTCTGTCCGGGCATCGGCCGTTAAGCCTACTCTTGTCAACTTCTAACTGCCAAGGGATCTTTAACGGGCTGGACACTGAAGTAATGCAATATGTATATAATTAAAAGGAAAAGAAAAGCCCAGCCAAAGTCAATCTTCCAGAACATGAGAGGAATATTGTACAACAGAAACCTATCACTGGAATTAAGAAAGAAATTTCTTGGATGCAACATGGAACCAGTACTGACGTTTGGCAGCGAGTCATGGACAATCAACAGGGAAGTACAGGGATCATTCGTGGCAACGGAAATATGGTTTTACAGAAGAATGTTGAGAATTCCCTGGACTGCAAGAAAGGCAAATAACGTGGTTCCTGAAGAGACATAATCAGGACAAGACACTCTTCCTTTTCCAGACATCTCATGAGAAGAGACGAACTGGAACACACATCGACAACAAGCAGAATGCAGGAAACGATAAGGAGACGTGAAGAGGAAATATAAGAAAGCTTGAGGGAAGGGCAGGGGACACAATCAACAGGGGAACTGATACACGAGACGCGTGGTAAAATGCGGTGGAGATGCATGATGATCAACGCCAACCGGCAGGCTACATGATGATGATCAGAATGCTATAAGATTAAATAGGCTTACTAACTAGGTTGTAGGTGTTGAATATTATGGTACATGTCACATTTGTGGGTTTCATTGGTGCCTCTCTCTGTTGTAGTTGCCCTTGGTACATGTCACATTTGTGGGTTTCATTGGTGCCTCTCTCTGTTGTAGTTGCCCGTGGCACATGCCATATTTGTGAGTTTTATTGGTGCCTCTCTCTGTTGTAGTTGCCCGTGGCACATGTCATATTTGTGGGTTTTATTGGTGCCTCTCTCTGTTGTAGTTGCCCGTGGCACATGTCATATTTGTGGGTTTTATTGGTGGCTCTCTCTGTTGTAGTTGCCCCTACCTCAGGCTGAGAAAATGTGTTTGCTCCTGACGTTTTGCCTAGAGACAACAGGTGACATTGAATACTGTTTTTACCTGGTGATAAATCATGAGAATATGAAGATGAGCGCCTCCCCGTTCGTTCAATCAGAGAATCGCAGACTTCCAGTGCGGAGCGCACGGATTATATGAATATATGAATGAGATTTATTATGCATTTATCGTTTACAATGGAAGCATATGGCTGCCACGACAGTTGACCTTGTGTGCCGTAAAATTGTTGTGATCTTGTAGCGGCTTTTTCTCTGGCAATTGTTCGATGACATCATGTTACATTACATTGTTATGTTATCTGATTTGGTGATTCAAATAAATAATAATAGTCGAGTGTATGGGTTGGATAACAATAGTGGAGTGTATGGGTTTGATAACAATAGTGGAGTGTATGGGTTGGATAACAATAGTGGAGTGTATGGGTTGGATAACAATAGTGGAGTGTATGGGTTGGATAACAATAGTGGAGTGTATGGGTTGGATAACAATAGTGGAGTGTATGGGTTGGATAACAATAGTGGAGTGTATGGGTTGGATAACAATAGTGGAGTGTATGGATTGGATAACAATAGTGGAGTGTATTGATTGGATAACAATAGTGGAGTGTATGGGTTGGATAACAATAGTGGAGTGTATGGATTGGATAACAATAGTGGAGTGTATGGGTTGGATATTGTCATCTAGATCTGCCAAAAACAAATGTGTCGGCGGACTGAAAAGTGCAGATACCGCAGTCGAGCTGTAAACTAGCGACACAACGGATTCTGTTCCCCGGATTACATCATGCTACTTATAAAGCCCTGTTCATGGATTGGTAGCGGGAGATTGAGAACGTTCAGGGCTTGGTAGCGGGAGATTGAGAACGTTCAGGGCTTGGTAGCGGGAGATTGAGAACGTTCAGGGCTTGTTAGCTGGAGATTGAGAACGTTCAGGGCTTGGTAGCGGGAGATTGAGAACGTTCAGGGCTTGGTAGCGGGAGATTGAGAACGTTCAGGGCTTGGTAGCGGGAGATTGAGAACGTTCAGGGCTTGTTAGCTGGAGATTGAGAACGTTCAGGGCTTGGTAGCGGGGGATTGAGAACGTTCAGGGCTTGGTAGCGGGAGATTGAGAACGTTCAGGGCTTGGTAGCGGGAGATTGAGAAAGTTCAGGGCTTGGTAGCGGAAGATTGAGAACGTTCAGGGCTTGGTAGCGGGAGATTGAGAACGTTCAGGGCTTGGTAGCGGGAGATTGAGAACGTTCAGGGCTTGGTAGCGGGAGATTGAGAACGTTCAGGGCTTGTTAGCTGGAGATTGAGAACGTTCAGGGCTTGGTAGCGGGAGATTGAGAACGTTCAGGACTTGGTAGCGGGAGATTGAGAACGTTCAGGGCTTGGTAGCGGAAGATTGAGAACGTTCAGGCCTTGGTAGCGGGAGATTGAGAACTTTCAGGGCTTTGTACCGGGAGATTGAGAACGTTCAGGGCTTGGTAGCGGGAGATTGAGAACGAACGCAGAAGGAGAAGAAAAGAAGAAGAAGAAGAAGAAGAAGAGAATCATCGAGAAAACAGAAAGCGCGATAAGAAAGTAGACGCGAGTCTATCTGACAGTTATCAATATGCGATCAGTCACAAGCAGATGTCGAGAGCTTGTTAGGTCTTGGAAATAGAAACTCTGAAGAGGGATAATATGAAATGGAAACTCTGAAGATGGATAATATGAAATGGAAACTCTGAAGATGGATAATATGAAATGGAAACTCTGAAGATGGATAATATGAAATGGAAACTCTGAAGATGGATAATATGAAATGGAAACTCTGAAGATGGATAATATGAAATGGAAACTCTGAAGATGGATAATATGAAATGGAAGTCCACAAGAGAATAGGGATGGCCAACTATACTTACACATCGCCATGGAGAGCTGGAGAGATTGGGCCCTGCCCGGTTAGAAACATGTCCATGACGCTTCGCTCACACTATCAGTCATGTTATCAAGCCACTCGCCTCTTTAAACGATGAACGGAAGCGGCGGATGATCGAATCCCGCAAGTCTCAAACGTCTCTTGGTCCCGATGAAGGTGTGACCAGAGTTCCTGCATCCTGAGTTACCTCCAGTCGTCTTGATATGGCTTGCCACTGGTCGAAGGTAGCTCAGGACCAGAGAGTGAGATTGATGACCAGCGCAGTTCCTTCCTGAATATAATTGAAAGTCTGCGCATGTTACATCATCAAGACAAAACCGTCTGATGTCGCCATCAGCGTTTGCCATTTGCAACTAACTACTTTCACCAACATGAGTCTTATGTTGATATCCGCAGAAGTAACCCACAAATCAGAGTGGCCGAGTGTTATGTATACTCATCTTTATGTATTATTTAGAAGCGTGGATAATGAACGAACGATTGGAGAAGAGAACTGATGCTTTTGAAATGTGAATGCCTATATATAGGCTGCCATGACAATTTGCTGCAGGTAATAGTGTCATATCATGAGGACAATGAAAGGAGGAGTCAAATTCAATGACAATGCGTCACAACCATTCATTATTGAATGTGGCGTTAGTATGACGTACGAAGAGTCAAAACGGCTTATCAAAGCCAGATACATGACCAAATGGGAAACCGAACATACTGGTTACACCAAAAACGATGCCTATTACCAGTTGAACCGAAGAGAGCAGGTCGTTGTCTTCAGACTTCGCACTGGCCACAATAGACTGAGGTACCACCTATTCAACAAATTGAAGATAGGTGGTACCGACGAATGCCCGTGCGGTACTGGTAAAATGACCGCTGAACATCTGCTGCAGAACTGCCCGACATACGAGGATCAGAGAGAGCAGATGTGGCCATCACCAGTGGAACTGCAAGACAAGCTCTATGGCAGTGGCGACAGCCTCAGGATGACCGCCGCTTTTTTCGAAAAAATAATGGTTACTTTCTGACTGCGTACGAAGAAGAAGAAGAAGAAGAAGAAGAATGTGGCGTTAAACAAGGCTGCGTCCTGGTCCCAACACTATAATGAATCTTCGTTATACGGTTTTGGTAATGCAACAGAAGGGAGTAGCCTTCACACTAGATCAGATGGCCGTCTGTTTAATCTTGTGAGACTCAAAGCTAAAACCTTCACACTAGATCAGATGGCCGTCTGTTTAATCTTGTGAGACTCAAAGCTAAAACCTTCAAACTAGATCAGATGGCCGTCTGTTTAATCTTGTGAGACTCAAAGCTAAAACCTTCACACTAGATCAGATGGCCGTCTGTTTAATCTTGTGAGACTCAAAGCTAAAACCTTCACACTAGATCAGATGGCCGTCTATTTAATCTTGTGAGACTCCAAGCTAAAACCCAGATCAGGGAAGTTTCTGTCAGAGACTTGTTATTTGCTGATGATGCTGCAAATGTCACTAACAGTGTGCATGAACTTCAGAGATTGATAGATCACTTCTCCCAGGCAAAGATTTCGGCCTTATAAAAAGCCTGAATAAAACAAATGTGCTGGGACAAGACGTAGACACCACCTCAACCATCACTATCGATAACTATGAACTGGCAACTGTGGACCAGTTCACTTACCTGCGGTCCCTCATCATCCCTAGACTCCGAATTGGGTAATCCCATTGGCAGAGCTGCTACCATATTTTCTCGTCTTACAACACGTGTCTGGGAAAACCCCAAACTTATAGACAAGAACAAGGCCATGGTCTACAATGCATGTGTCGTCAGTACACTTCTATATGGCAGCGAAACGTGGACAACCTATGCCAAACAAGAGCATAGGCTCAACACCTGTCACCAACGGCGCTTGAGATCCATCCTTGGCATCTCATGGAGAGACAAGTTGGCAAATGCGGAAGTGCATTCTCACACCGGTCTTCCAAGTATGTACACCCTCCTTCGCCAACGAAGACTGCTATGGCTTGGTCATGTTTGTCACTTAGAAGACGGTCGCATTCCCAAAGATATTCTCTATGAGCAGATGGTGTTTGGTAAAAAACCAGCTGCGGTTCAAAGACGTATGTAAGCCAGGCATCAATGATCTGGCTATGGACCTGACATCTTGAGAAGACATGGCTGCAAACTGATCGATCCAAATAGAGATGCAACCCGAAGATCCACATCAGACGGCGGAAATAAGCTCATGCAACACAAGGAAGTGAAGATACAACACCGACAGGAAAATAACAAACTCAGTAGAAAGTTGCTACTACAAGGTCGCATCAACCTATAGCCAGCCATGACTGAGATGGGGCTACTCCAAGGTCGCATCAACCTATAGTCAGCCATGACTGAGATGGGGCTACTCCAAGGTCACATCAACCTATAGTCAGCCATGACTGAGATGGGGCTACTCCAAGGTCACATCAACCTATAGTCAGCCATGACTGAGATTGGGCTACTGCAAGGTCACACCAATCTATAGTCAGACATGACTGAGATGGGGCTATTCCAAGGTCGCATCAACCTATAGTTAGTCATGACTAAAATGGGGCTACTCCAAATTCGCATCAACCTATAGTCAGACATGACAAGGAGGCTACTCCAAGGTCGCATCAACCTGTAGTCAGTCATGACTAAAATGGGACTACTCCAAGGTCACATCAACTTATAGTCAGTCATGACTGAGATGGGGCTACTCCAAGGTCACATCAACCTATAGTCAGTCATGACTAAAATGGGACTACTCCAAGGTCACATCTACCTATAGTCAGACATGACAAGGGGGCTACTCCAAGGTCACATCAACCTATAGTCAGTCATGACTAAAATGGGACTACTCCAAGGTCACATCAACATATAGTCAGTCATGACTAAAATGGGACTACTCCAAGGTCACATCAACCTATAGTCAGTCATGACTAAAATGGGACTACTCCAAGGTCACATCAACCTATAGTCAGTCATTACTAAAATTGGACTATTCCAAGGTCACATCAACCTATAGTCAGTCATGACTAAAATGGGAATACTCCAAGGTCACATCAACCTATAGTCAGACATGACTGAGATGAGGCTACTCCAAGGTCACATCAACCTATAGTCAGTCATGACTGAGATGGGGCTACTCCAAGGTCACATCAACATATAGTCAGTCATGACTAAAATGGGACTACTCCAAGGTCACATCAACCTATAGTCAGACATGACTGAGATGGGGCTACTCCAAGGTCACATCAACTTATAGTCAGTTATGACTGAGATGGGGCTACTCCAAGGTCACATCAACCTATAGTCAGTCATGACTGAGATGGGGCTACTCCAAGGTCACAGCAACCTATAGTCAGTCATGACTGAGATGGGGCTACTGGGATTTGTGTGTATATATACACGAGGGGAGGTAGGAATGTAATGCACCACACCATCTCTTCTTAGAAACTGTTTATTAAAAATGCAAGACATTGTTGCACAATGTACAAGGATTTGTCACGTAAACATATTTATCACTCAACATAATCCCCTCCAACGTGTTCGGATTTACGCCAGCGCGAAACAAGTGAATGTAATCCTTGCCCGTACGGCTCTACCCCACCATAACAAGTCCACGTATGCCTAGCCCGCCATCCGCCCGCCCGGCTCGCCCAAACAAGTCCACGTATGCCTTGACCGCCGGCCCGCCCAAACAAGTCCAATTATGCCTTGGGGGCCCGCCCAAACAAGTCCAATTATGCCTTGGGGGCCCGCCCAAACAAGTCCACGTATGCCCCCCCCCCCCCCCACCCTCGCCCGACCCGTCCCAGTTGTACCGATCACCTGACCACTGCTTCAATCTCACGCGCTCATCTTCCTCAAAACTTGTCACACAAAGTCCATTTGTAAGTGGACCAAGAAGAGGGAGCGAGACTAGGACTATAGGACGGAATGGGGGAGTACAGTCCTGCCTAGTTTAGTTATTGCCTCACGTATTGTCAGACATGGTGAGAACGCGAACTGTTATGAAGGGGAAACAGTTCTGGTGGATTCTTGTGGGGAGAAATCTGCGTAACGGTCAATTTAGTTTTATCAATGTCTTAGTGTAAGCTTGCGAATTGATTGTCTCTTCTATTGGCACTACATCCACAAGAATCACACCTTCATTGTCTCAGAAAAAAACAGTGATCGTGACCTTTCCAGCTAAGGAGGTTTCTCGAATTTATATTTATTTCCTCGTGTTGACTGAGGAGGATGCCACTCCAATGACTGCCATGTTGTCTCAGGCGCAAAATGATGCGCCCATATTCCGTCACCTGTAACGATCCTGGACATGTTTTCTCCATTAGCATCGAAACTCTTCTACAATTCAAAAGACATTGTTTATCTTTGCATTTTATGTTGATTTGTGAGACCGAGGATTCCATCTTAATAAGCAAACCTTTGAAAATCGCGGAGTTTTGATAATTTAAACTGCACTTCCCTTGCAGACTGAAAGCTGGAAGGCCAGTTGTTTAATTGGGATTATCCTTTCACTATGAATAATGACATGTCTTGCCTGCCTGCTATGACATGACGTCCAGAGCGCTGAAGATCATGCAACTCCGTCACTCTACTTGCTGAAGTTGTAATTCTCTGAGCCCATCGACTGACTTTACTCCTATAGACTGCACACCATACGTGGCGTTTGTGAATATTCACAACAGTTTCTTTCTCTGTAACGAGGAATTCTATAACAACTCGCTGTTTGTAACGCATGTTGTTCAGATGCGCCATTTTAACGGTTTGGTGCGTCTGGTTCATATATCCGATTGCGGTTTCATTTCGTACACAAAATGATCACATTCCAAATTTGAGGTGTGTACAGTTTCATGTTTATATCTTTATTATTAACTAAAATAAATGATGTCGTGCATTACTTTCTGACATTTCCTCGTGTATGTATATATATATGATTCTTCATCATGTGTTATATATCTCTTCTTGCCTTTCGATATCGCAGAGAGGATATATAAGTAGACCTCTTGTATGTGCTAGAGTGTGAGACTTGTGCTGCCGACATGTTGAATTTATGAGGTGTTTCTTTGAACCCCTCCATCCATCGTTGCCGAGGTCCACCTCTTGCTCGTGACCCTGAAACAGCCACGTAGTATGACCTCGCCACAGGTTGAACATACTGCCAGATAACAAAACGATTTGGTCTTCTGTGAGTGGATATAGTAGCTTACCGGCCTATTCTCCTTTATATTCCTCCGTCTGCTGTTGCACATTTTGTTGCGAATTGTTTTTCCTGCTGCACTTTGTAACCAGCGCGTCTCGCAGATCTGGATCTCACGTCTGTGCTTTTCTAATAGAGCCAAAATTTGACACTGATATCATAATTTAGAGATGATCAACGTGTTTGTCAGCGTCTGTTTAGTTGACATTGTCAAATCTAGGCGTTTCAGTATCGGTTCTAGCGTTAGGGTTTTGCGGCTGTCTGGAAACTAGGCTGTGTCCGTTGACGTGTGGTTGTCATACTCTGTCTTATCGCAGCTGATCTTCATGCCATAATCTAGACAGGCTGAGTCGAGACAGCAGAGGTGTTCTTGTAAATCTTCTTGTTTATTGTAGGTGCGGCTTTGCTCGTATGCGAAAAATAATTTGTTGGACGATTCATCACGGTGATTGGCTATTCTTATGATTTTTATTAACATAGGGGATGAATAAAAGAGGGATAGCATACATCTATATTTATATGAAGAGAGAGAGAGAGAGAGAGAGAGAGAGAGAGAGGAGGATGTGGGAATTGAACACATATCACGGAAAGAAAAAGTAACAAAAGAACATGTTGGGGAATTTAGAGACGGATGGGACGCACGGGACACAAGGGACGCAGTGGACAAACGGGACGCAAGGGACGCAAGGGACGCAGTGGACAATCGGGACGCAGGGGACACAAGGAGCATTGATGCACGAGTCCTGAGTCCAGGCAGTTAAGATATGTTGTCACATTCACAGGCAACCACCTTCCTGGGTCAACCACCTTCCTGGGTCAACCACCTTCCTGGGGCAATCACCTTCCTGAGGCAACCACCTACCTGGGGCACCCACCTACCTGGGGCAACCACCTTCCTGGGGCAACCACCTGCCTGGGGCAACCACCTACCTGGGGCAATCACCTTCCTGGGGAAACCATCTTCCTGGGGCAACCACCTACCTAGGGCAATCACCTTCCTGGGGAAACCACCTTTCTGGAGAAACCACTTTTCTGGAAGTAATTGTTGGCAGGAAAGTTAGAGGACCAACATGCCAGAGGTAAGCAACGCTATAAGTTTGTGCCATGCAAATGAGGGACAGATGACGTTGGAGATCCATTGCAGCTGACCGTCGCTGAGGAGAAGACACTTGAATGTTGCATGCCGTTGTATTATATTACTGCGCGAGCGTTGCAGGCGAACAACATTAGTAAAGAGTAGTAACTTGAACCTTCCAGACAGGGGGACGGCTTGGGCTAGTGGTTAAATGACACGGCTCACAACCAAAAGGTACTGGTTTCGATCCCCATCACAGCACCGACTCCAGGGAAGCAAACCCTTCGAACATGCAGGAGGAAGCAGACGCTTACCTAAAATGCATGCCGTGTGATGCACTGGGCCGACATGCACAAAATAAAAACCGTAGTGCAACGCACAACACCTTCGGGAATAAAGAAATAAGGCGAACGACATTTAAAAACAAAACAAAACAATTCCAGACAGGCCTTAAGAGCAGCTAGGGAACACTGACTAGCCTATAGAAACTTGACTGGGCCACAATAACACAATAGATCAATGCGTGATGGATAACTTGGCATTTCATTTTTAAAGATATATGCTTCACATAAATATCCATTAACATAAATAAAACAAAGATAATGACCACCGATAAAACACAATATCAGCATAAATTTACAGTGGGTGGTGAGGAAATAAATCAGGTCACATATTTTCAATATCTGGGCTCCAGAATTGACAAAAATGGTGACTGCTCCAAAGAAATCAGAAGAAGACTAGCTATGGCCATGCAAAGACTGAACAGCCTGAAGAAAATTATGGCAGAGCACCAACAAAATAATAAAAGTAAAAGTCTTGAGAGCCTGTGTTTTTCCTGTGGTAGCTTATGGCTGTGAATTATGGATGATTACCAAAACTTCTAGACAAAGAATCGAATCCTTTGAGTCAAAATGTTACAGAAAGATCCTCAGAATACAATGGATAGAGAAAAGAACAAATGTAGAAATTCGGAAAGAGTTGAGCATAGAGGAGAACTGGTTTCTCAAATCCATTTTGGCTAGAAAATGTAAATACCTTGGTCACATCAAGAGACACAACGGTCTCGAGAGAACGGTGTTGGTAGATATAGTGCCAGGCAAAAGAGGAAGGGGTAGACCAAGAAGACAATGGCACCAAGATATCCAAGAATGCCTGGGTATGACTGTGGCGGAGGCTGGTGTGTTGGCACGAGAACGAGAGTCTTTCAGACAGACTGTGATGCCAGCGACGCTCTACAAAGGACATGCTACATCCCTGGGTATGACTGTGGCGGAGGCTGGTGTTTTGGCACGAGAACGAGTTTCTTTCAGACAGACTGTGATGCGAGCGACGCTCTACAAAGGACATGCAACATGATGATGGTGAGAAGTCCAGCCATTGTCGCAAGGATCATTATGTGGGCCTTGTCCTTGAACTCGCTGCAAAATCTGGACTCATAATGGGCTCTACCTGGAAACTAAGCTGAGTCGTTACAAATCCTACGTCATTCCAATCCCTCTTTACATATCCTGCGTCATTACAATCCTTACAAATCCTACGTCATTCCAATCCCTCTTTACATATCCTGCGTCATTACAATCCTTACAAATCCTACGTCATTCCAATCCCTCTTTACAAATCCTGCGTCATTCCAATCCCTCTTTATAAATCCTGCGTCATTCCAATCCCTCTTTACATATCCTGCGTCATTACAATCCTTACAAATCCTGCATCATTACAATCATTCTTACAAATCCAGCGTCATTCAATCCTTCTTTACAAATTCTGTGTCATTTCAATCCTTCTGTACAAATTCTGCGTCATTTCAGTCCTTCTGTATGATCTGAACTCGAACGGTCCTGCTAAGGACGAGAAAAGTCCTTAAGCCGTCGATTTGTGGAACCAACTGATATGACCAGGTTACCATGATTCAGGTCGACCGACAAACGCCTCTCCAGGTGATCGTTTATATCGTTGACAGTCGCCGTCCATCTATCTTCAGTCATGGGGCCTGCTTCCCTCAGGATGATGTAGCCTGACTGTCGCCGTCCCTCTATCTTCAGTCATGTGGCCTGCTTCCCCCAGGATGATGTAGCCTGACCGTCGCCGTCCCTCTATCTTCAGTCATGTGGCCTGCTGTCCCCCAGGATGATGTAGCCTGACTGTCGCCGTCCCTCTATCTTCAGTCATGTGGCCTGCTGTCCCCCAGGATGATGTAGCCTGACGGTCGCCGTCCCTCTATCTTCAGTCATGTGGCCTGCTTCCCTCAGGATGATGTAGCCTGACGGACGCCGTCCCTCTATCTTCAGTCATGAGGCCTGCTTCTCTCAGGATGATGTAGCCTGACGGTCGCTGTCCCTCTATCTTCAGTCATGTGGGCTGCTTCCCCCAGGATGATGTAGCCTGACTGTCGCCGTCCCTCTATCTTCAGTCATGTGGCCTGCTGTTACCCAGGATGATTATACCGCCAGATGCTGCACATTGCAATCGAAATCAAGTGTGGAAAAAGGCAGTCCAACATAGAGGCGCTCTCAGGGTTGCCAACCCAACACCTGGCTGGGACTAATCGCTAGTTCGTCATTAGACATATACTCCTCGTGGATCTCGGTCATTAATTGTGGTCAATTCAACTGACCCTGGTCGCCTAAGCGGATTATTATTAAATGCTTTATTGATCGATGGTTGACATTATATATGTGGTGGGGGGGGGGGGGGGGGGGGGGGGGGGGTGTTATATTGCTTCTTTTGCTCGGACGTGTTTGTATGTGTGCGGTATTTGTAAATTTCTAAATATGTTAGTGAATCGGATCTGCGCTTTGTTTTTACTAGGACAGACAAGTGTACGTCTTTTCTGTTGTTTTTCTGTGTGAATCTAAGACTGAAATGTCCTCTTAGTCGACCTGTACTTCTACAGGACCAGATGCCGGTAATCAGGTCCCAGCTCTGGTGTGAGCTGGATGGAGCCGTGAGAAGGGTTTCCTGCTTAGCGGGCTAGGCTCGAGCAGCTTAATACTCCGCTGCGCTGGGACAAACGCTTACGAAGGGTACTTAACCGATGTGCGAGTCCATTTTCATAGACTCAAACACCAGTATAAAGTAGACCCCCCCCAGCCTGTTAGGCGCCATCTATGCTGTTCTAAACAAACCACCCAACCATGGCCAGTGTTATGTCACGCACGGCACACAGTTAATCGCCTCTTACGACATGTCCTACTCTGTGAATACTAAGGCAACTTTATCATCACTGCATTCTCTGTTTCGAATCAATGGTCTAACGGGTTCCCATAAATCACAGCCTATCACATTGGATTGGGTGAAGCAACTGAGCGACTACACATCTCCGCTGACCATAGCTGTATTGCTGTAACCAGTGATGCCAGATTGGACATACTAATTCGGCAGTAAACACTCTGCACCGCCACTTGGGTATTATTGTATCATTATTCACGTCTGGTCTCTCTTGGAGCTTTGTTGTACGAGTGACTTTAGGCTGTGTATTATTTAAATGTGGCCGTTGTATTCAATTATTGTCTGGCGTCATGAGAATATAAGGCCAAATTACTGGCTATGTTCCATGACCTTTAGGCTGTTTTCTGGAGCGCCAGAATCCAGATTGGCCAGCGGGTTAATAATATTGGGATTACATTTAGCGGCGAACATTAGCCACATGGTTGCCCGGTTATTTCGTGGCTATTTGTTTCTAGTGGAATCCCCTGTAGTATAGTGACTCAGTCTTCTTCTCCGTTCCATATTTTTGTTAAGCGAAAGGCACGTTGCACTGCATTTGACAATTGGGCTGCAAATCTGCGTCTTTCAACCAAGTACATCCGTTCTCGGCGGTTCTGTCTACTTGGGTAACACCTCCTAGCATTTGACTGTCACCAGGCTGACTGTAAGGCAGCTAGAAGTTAATGTCATAGTTTTATACTCGATGAATTACAACCCAACGTTTTTGGGGAATATTTAGCTATACCGTTCTGCCTTTAGGTTGTCAGAAGCTCTCACCTCGACCTTTTTTCTGTTAATATGGATAGACATACCACGAGAAGGCAGGTAGAGTGGATTGTGCCGTGAGACGCTAAGTTATATGCACACCTTTGCATTTGTGATTATTTTGGGTTTTTTTGTTTGTTTTTGCTTTCGCCTTATTTCTCTAATCCCCAAAGACGGAGTGCGTTGCACTGTGGTTTTTATTTTTGCGCATGTAAGTGTCTGCTTCCTCCTGCATTTTCTAAGGGTTTGCTTCTCCGGGGTAACGGCCGGTGCTGTGGTGGGGATCGAACCCAGCACCTTCGGCTTGTGAACCGTGCCACTTAACCACTAGCCCACGTCGTCCCCACAGTTATTTGTGATTATAAGTGAGAAATTATCCTTAATTCCACTCCCGGCTATGACAGCAGTTTTTTGCCTAATCAGATAGTGATTAGATAGATATATATTTGATCTTTTTGTGTTATTTATTCTCATATTATTCGTTTAGATCATTCAGGTACGTTCGTTTCAATTGTTTTCAGTCTTGACGAAGCTCTTTTGGTCGTAACATGTGTTATGCTCTTGTACCCTTTTGTATCCTTCTACCCATGTAACTTCATCATCATCACCATCTTCACCATCATCATCACCATCTTCACCATCATCATCACCATCTTCACCATCATCATCACCATCTTCACCATCATCATCACCATCTTCACCATCATCATCACCATCTTCACCATCATCATCACCATCTTCACCATCATCATCACCATCTTCACCATCATCATCACAATCACTATCATCATCACTATCATCATCACCATCACCGGGGACGGCGTGGCCTAGTGCAGTGGTTAAGTGGCACGGCTCACAAACCGAAGATGCTGGATTCGATCCCCATCACAGCACCGGCCGTTACCCCGGGGAAGCAAACCCTTAGAAAATGCAGGAGGAAGCAGACCCTTACATAAAATGCATGCTGAAGTCGAATGCACTAGGCCGACAGGCGCAAAATAAGAACCACAGTGCAATGCACACCGCCTTGGGGATTAGATAAATAAGGCGAACGAAAAAAACAAAAAAATACCCTCACCATCACCAAGATCATCACCATCATCACCATCATCATCATCATCACCATCATCACCACCATCATCACCATCATCATAAACACCATCATCACCATCATCATCATCATCACCATCATCATCACCATCATCATCATCACCACCATCATCACCATCATCATCATCATCATCACCATCATCATCATCTTCATCACCATCATCACCACCATCATCACCATCATCATCATCATCATCATCACCATCATCACCATCATCATCATCATCATCATCACCATCATCACCACCATCATCATCATCATCATCAGCATCATCATCATCACCATCATCACCACCATCACCATCATCACCACCATCATCATCATCATCATCATCATCATCATCATCATCATCACCATCATCACCACCATCATTATCATCACCATCATCATCATCACCATCATCACCACCATCATCACCATCATCATCATCACCACCATCACCATCATCACCACCATCATCACCATCATCATCATCACCACCATCACCATCATCACCACCATCATCACCATCATCATCATCACCACCATCATCATCATCACCACCACCATCATCATCATCATCATCAACACCATCATTATCATCATCATCATCACCCCCATCATCACCTTCATCATCATCATCATCATCTCCACCACCATCATCACCACCATCATCACCATCATCACCATCATCATCACCATCATCTCCACCATCATCACCATCATCATCATCAACAGCATTACCATCATCACCATCATCACCACCATCATCACCATTATCACCATCATCATCATCAACAGCATCACCACCATCACCACCATCACCATCACCACCATCATCACCATCATCACCATCATCATCATCAACAGCATCACCATCATCACCATCACCACCATCATCACCATCATCATCATCAACATCACCACCATCACCACCATCATCACCATTATCACCATCATCATCATCATCAACACCATGATCACCATCATCACCATGATCACCATCATCATCACCATCATCACCATGATCACCATCATTATCACCATCATCACCATGATCACCATCATCATCACCATCATCACCATCATCACCATCATCATCACCACCATCACCATCACCACCATCATCATCATCACCATCACCACCACATCACGACCACCTGCAGGTTAATCAGTCCTTAGACTGGTGTTGAAGTCTACTGATCATGCACTTGTACAATTTATTTGTCCTATTTACCGTTGCTGCTCTGTTCTACAGCTCTACGGCTCTACTGCCCTACGGCTCTACTGCTCTACGGCTCTACAGCTATACTGGTCTACAACTGCATTTTTTGTATTCATAAAATGTTTTCAGTTGTGGTCAGATCAGTTTTCAGTATTCATGAAATGCTTTTGAGTTGAAGTCGACCCCAGTCAGTTTCAGTCCTTATCAATTAATCAACATCTGCGATGCTCTCTGTGGAGCATAGGTCTTCAATAAATACAAGCTAAGATATCAAATGTTGGGAGGCGCCACTCTGTTGACGTTGTTTTAGCATAAAAGTTTTGTTCAGAACGGAGAAACCAGCCCTGTGCCCAGCCCTCCGTTTGTCATTCTTGCGGCATGCCTTTGTTTCTCTTTCATACCCAGATAAGGTATCAAGACTCTGAGTAGCGCATGAATTGCAGCTGTTAGCGACCCATAGCTGATTGCTAACGTCAGGGTCAGCGAACCAGAGCTACCAAGACCCTTCTACACCTCCACGCGGTGATCCTGGATAACATGCTGCAACACAGCAGACTGGCTAAGGAGAAGGGATCGAAGAGGGAATCTTAGTTCCTTTTGCCTCTCTCCAGGTGTAATCATTGAATCTTAGTTCCTTCTGTCTCTCTCCAGGTGTAATCATTGAATCTTAGTTCTTTTTGCCTCTCTCCAGGTGTAATCATTGAATCTTAGTTCCTTCTGTCTCTCTCCAGGTGTAATCATTGAATCTTAGTTCCTTCTGCCTCTCTCCTGGTGTAATCATTGAATCTTAGTTCCTTCTCCCTCTCTCCAGGTGTAATCATTGAATCTTAGTTCCTTCTGTCTCTCTCCATGTGTAATCATTTAATCTTAGTTCCTTCTCCCTCTCTCCATGTGTAATCATTGAATCTTAGTTCCTTCTCCCTCTCTCCAGGTGTAATCATTTAATCTTAGTTCCTTCTGCCTCTCTCCAGGTGTAATCATTGAATCTTAGTTCCTTCTCCCTCTCTCCAGGTGTAATCATTTAATCTTAGTTCCTTCTGCCTCTCTCCAGGTGTAATCATTGAATCTTAGTTCCTTCTCCCTCTCTCCATGTGTAATCATTGAATCTTAGTTCCTTCTCCCTCTCTCCATGTGTAATCATTTAATCTTAGTTCCTTCTGTCTCTCTCCAGGTGTAATCATTTAATCTTAGTTCCTTCTCACATTCTCTTCTCCATGTATTTTTGGGTCTACCTCCTCTCTCTCTCTCTCTCTCTCTCTCTCTCCCTCTCCCTTCTTGAGGAGTCCGTGTAATGGCCTGTCTGGCTATGTTAGACTGTGCCTTCCTGTATAGTATGTTTTATCCAACCCCATTTTCTTCGCTTAATGTGTTATTCCAGTGACGGTTGTTGGCTCCGTCCCCCGCAAGTCTTCATTTTTCACCATGTCTTCCCACGTTATGTCAATCATCTTTTCTAGGCATCTGTTAACGAAGGACTGGAGTCTTTGTTGTATGACCTTGGTCGTTCTCTACACAGCAACACCGACTTGACACTTACGTTGAGTTGAATATTCTAACTTTGGTGCGAACAAATTATTAGAAGAGTGAACATGTTGGACATTTAGTTTGAAGAGTGAACATGTTGGACATTTAGTTTGAGCTATACAATTTGAGTAAAAATATATTTTCGACTTTTGGTTAGTGCTAAACGATTGTAGTAAAGATATTTTCGACTTTTGGTTAGTGCTATACAATTGTGGTTTTTTTTAATTTCGACTATTGAGTAGTGCAAACAAAATTTTGTAAAGCTTTTTTTCGACTTTTGGCTAGTGTTACAAAATTATAGTAAAACTCTTTTCTACTTTTAGTTAGTGCTATGACATTTTTGGAAAAATGTTTTAGACTTTTTTGTTAGTGCTAAACAATTTTAGTAAAGATGTTTTCGACTTTTTGTTAATGCTAAACCATTTTAGTAAAGATATTCTCGACTTTTTTGTTAGTGCTAAAAATTTTTAGGAAAGATGTTTTCGACGTTTTGTAAGTGTTAAACAATTTTAGTAAATATGTTTTCGACTTTTTGTTAGTGCTAAACAATTTTGATATCAAAAGACGAAAGATGACCTGGTGCGGGCACGTCGCGAGGTCCGCCGGAATTCCCAACTTTTTGGATCCGTACCGGGACAGAGAGGGCGAGGACGTCCAAGGAAGAGATGGGTGGACAACATCGCTGAGTGGTCAGGCCTTCGTCACGGTGAGATCCGTCAGGCGACAGACAGAGAGGGTTGGCGTGGGATTTTAATGTCTTCATGTGTGCCCCAACGACCTGATGGGTTACGGGATGAACTGAACTGAAACAATTTTAGTATCGATGTTTTCGACTTTTTGTTTGAGTAAAATATTTTTAGCACCGATTTATTTTGACTGTTGTTTAGTCGTAAATATCTTTAGTAGCGTTGGTAAATGTTTTGCCTCAAGTAAGTCTAAGCTTTCTGTTCAACCAAAGTAGAAGTCTATAAGTTTATCAATGGCCTCCAATATCTGGGAGGATCTTCTTCTTCTTCTTCGTACGCTGTCAGACGTCGAACTTTATTTTTTCGAAAAAAGCAGTGGTCATCCTGAGGCTATCAACACTGCCATAGAGCTTGTCTAGTGTTGCCACTGGTGATGGCCCCATCTCCTCTCTCTGATCCTCGTATGTCGGGCAGTTTTGCAGAAGATGTTCAGCCGTCATTTTCCCGGTACCACACGGGCATTCGTCAGTGCCACCTATCTTCAATTTGTTGAATAGGTGGTACCGCAGTCTATTGTGGCCAGTGCGAAGTCTGAAGACCACGAGCTGCTCTCTTCTGTTCAACTGGTAATAGGCATCGTTTTTTATGTAGCCAGTATGTTCTGTTTCCCATTTGGTCATGTATCTAGCTCTAATAAGCCGTTTTGACTCTTCGTATGTCACACTAGTATCTGGTTGTGGTAGCCTTGCACCTTCTTTTGCCAGTCTGCCTCCTCGTTGCCTTGGATGTTGCAGTGGGATGGAACCCACTGTACCACTACCCTTTTTGGTGCGGACTGCTGGCATAGTTGACAGAGTACTGCTCTTAAATCATTAAGTTCAGTATTTTTCTGGCTTTTTAGTGCTGTGACTACGGCCAGGGCATCTGTAAGCAGGACTATATGGCTTTCGTTCCTTTTACCTGTCACCATTTCTTCCACTGTCGCCCTCAGTGCCTCTGCTCTGAAATTGCTTGTGTATTTTGCAGTTGCCAATGACAGTGTTATTTTTCTGCAATTTGGTAGGCTCAGGAATGCCCCTGTGTTGTGTTTGTTTACAGAACCGTTGGTGTATGCATGGGTCCAGTCCATGCTTGGGTAGTTTTTCTTTATGCACCTCAGATTTGTATCTCTTCTTTCCTTTTCAGTCTGGCAGTTTTTGTTTACAATACCTGGTATATTTTCTACCACCTCTGGAAATATCTGCTGCCTCCAGGTAGGTTTTCGTACAGTAGGGATGGGCTTTGGTGTTGTTAGTGCATTCATAGGGTCTTCGTGCATCTTTGCTTTGGCTATTTCTGCAAAGTTTCTCCGCTTTAGTTTCCCATTTTCAAAATTGTTTAGTCTTTGGTGCATTGGATGGTCAGTCAGTCTTCTGAGTTTCTCTGCTTGCTGCTGTGATCTGCAGTCTCTTCTGTCGGTCATGGATTGCAGATTTGTAATCTTTTCAAGTTCTACAATTGGCGTTGACTTCA
The DNA here is from genome assembly GCA_036924085.1 of Ariolimax columbianus. Classification (NCBI taxonomy): domain Eukaryota; kingdom Metazoa; phylum Mollusca; class Gastropoda; order Stylommatophora; family Arionidae; genus Ariolimax; species Ariolimax columbianus. The sequence continues at coordinate 27,048,418 of JAVGWX010000021.1, read as the reverse complement.
TGCTTCCTGTTATAACTCTCATGGCTTGGTTTTGAAGTTTTCTAACTTTGTCAAAGTTCGCATTTGCTTCTGTTGTCCATGCCGCAATGCCATACTCACGGGGGGACTGAACACGTATGGTTGTTTGTAGGGGCCTAGCGAATTTTCGGCGATAAATCTCAGTACCTGTCTACTATTGAAGAAGTCCCAGCTCCGTTATGTCCTACCACCTACGAGTTACACCTGTAAAATAACTCTTGATACAGCTTTAAATAATGGATTAATTATCTGTACTGTTGGACTTGTTTCAAGCGTTTGCTGTGTCCAGTATATTGAGGAATTCGGAGGGTACGCACTAGTTAGGCAGTGACAAAGAAAGTGGCGACAATAGAGTAATACCAAAGACAATAGCTTCAACAGACCCAACTGGCTAAGACAGTCACTCAGCTAAGCATCTTCGTCTCTTTCTTTCTTTTTATCTCTCATTTCTTTTTGTTTTTATCTATCTTGAACTATAAATAGAACAGTTAAAGTCACTCGCCACTGACTTATTCTTAGATTCGTCTCCTTTGGCATCACTCATGAAGCTTCATTTGAATGGTTTCAATTTCTACATTATTCTCCGAGTTTTTGTTTAACCGTTTCTCATTTCTCTTCACTTCTGATTTGAAGTTAACAGTCACCCAACTATAAGACCTCAAATACATGTTCTCATTACTTTAGGACCAACAGAAGATATGTTTATCTGCTGACTACACACAAGACGTGTTCTCACTAGCCCACTAATTAGTCCACTACCCACAAAATGTGTTCTCACTAGCCCACTAATTAGTCCACTACCCACAAAATATGTTCTCATTTGCCCACTAATTAGTCCACTACCCACAAAATGTGTTCTCAATGGCCCACTAATTAGTCCACTACCCACAAAATGTGTTCTCAATGGCCCACTAACTAGTCCACTACCCACAAAATGTGCTCTCATTAGCCCACTAATTAGTCCACTACCCACAAAATGTGTTCTAAATGGCCCACTAACTAGTCCACTACCCACAAAATGTGTTCTCAATGGCCCACTAATTAGTCCACTACCCACAAAATGTGTTCTCATTAACCCACTAACTAGTCCACTACCCACAAAATGTGTTCTCATTAACCCACTAACTAGTCCACTACCCACAAAATGTGTTCTCAATGGCCCACTAATTAGTCCACTACCCACAAAATGTGTTCTCATTAACCCACTAACTAGTCCACTACCCACAAAATGTGTTCTCAATGGCCCACTAATTAGTCCACTACCCACAAAATGTATTCTCATTGGCCCACTAATTATCCCACTACCCACAAAGAATGCCCCAATTAGCCAAGTGCTCACAATAGGAGCTCACATTAGCCCATTTGCAGCAGGTGTGTCTATTAGTTACGTACCAGCAGGTGTGTCTATTAGTCACGTGGCACATGTGTTTCTATACGCCACGTGACAGCAGGTATGTATTTTAGTCACGTGGCACCAGATATGTATATTAGTCACGTGCCAGCAGGTGTGTCTATTAGTCACGTGCCAGCAGGTGTGTCTATTAGTCACGTGCCAGCAGGTGTGTCAGTTAGTTTCGTGCCAGCAGGTCACGTAGCAGGTATGTCTATTAGCTAACCATCCACCTTAGGTGTTCTCACTAACAGAAGTTTTCGCTTAGCTGCCATGCCATCTGTGCACTATCTATAGACATGTACGTCATTGATCAGCAATGTCCGTAGGCCCAGCTCACACAAAATACTTTCTTACATTGTCGGTGAGTTATTGGGACATCTTCTTCTAGATCCGAGTCAACAAATTTATCTGACATTTGCGAGTGTACGAGTGTAAATTTTGAACAGTGAACAAACAAACTGACACAAATCAATGCGGAGAGTAGTCAGGCTTTCTGAGAAAGATGATAAACAGAAATAAATTGAGTAAATACAAGGAGGACAGTTTTAGCAGACTACTTCTAGCAGAACTCCGGAGAAGAGAGATGAACCGCATTAGTGCCATTGTTATTTAGAGAAGATGGAGAAGTAGTAAGGGATGGGTATAGATATGTTGTTTTCATCAAAATAGAATATCGAAGTAGGGTATTTTTTTTTAAATTTGTTTTTTTTAGCCTTCGCCTTATTTCTCTATTCCACAAGGCGGTGTGGCGTTGCACTATGTTTTTATTTTGTGCTAGTCAACCTAGTGCATCCGACTTCGTCATGCATTTTATGTAATGATCTGCTTCCTCCTGCATTATATAAGGATTTGCTTCCCCGGGGTACCGTGGCGAAGTGGTTAAGCCGTCGGCCTCGTGAGCAGGTGGTGTGGGTTCGACTCCAGATTACGCCATCTTTTTTATGGGTGTTTGATGCGGAGTCCCCTGCATCTCGTAGTCGTCCCCTAGTCGTCTTGTCCTTGACTTGCCACCGTGGTCGGGCGGCGCGAGACGAGTGAGTGAGGATAAAAAGTATCGCAACTAATCCTTACTAAAAATAACGCTAGCAAAATTAATTATGTCTTCGATGGACTGCGGCCTTTGCTTTTTTTTTTGTTTGTTTTTTTTGTTTTTTGTTGTTGCTCCACTGGGGTAACGGTCGGTTCTGTGATTGTGGAACGAACCCAGCACTTTCGATTTATGACCCGTGTCACTTAACCACTAGCCCACGCCATCCCCAAAGTAAGTTATAAAATAGGAAGAAAGTTTTCATAAAAAAGGAGGACATTTTAGTTATATAACTAGGACCAATAGTAGAAGACATTTATGGGAATCATTTCATTCATCGGGGTATGGATTGATAGCCACAACAAAAAGGACACACACTGTAAAATAGAAATATGCTTTTCAAAGTTGAAAATGTCACACATACACGCACGCAGATACGTACATACACACTCACACACACATTCACACTCACACATACATTCACACACACTCACACACACATTCACACTCACACACACATTCACACACACACACATACATACGAGAGACGTTAAAATCAAACCGAGACTTTTTGTTCTAGTTCTACCTGAATGCGTGCTGGAACTACTATCATTATGCTAGGCGGCCGCCATGGGCCAGTCACGTGACAGATACATAAAAAGGGTGAACACACTGTTAGTGCTTGCATGCGACATCGTGTTGTGATGAAGTTTCTAGTGAATGAAGCCGTGAAACTGAGGAAATTTATAAAAAGACTGCAGTCACAATACGGTGATGATACACTCAGTCACAATACGGTGATGATACACTCAGTCACAATACGGTGATGATACACTCAGTCACAATACGGTGATGATACACTCAGTCACAATACGGTGATGATACACTCAGTCACAATACGGTGATGATACACTCAGTCACAATACGGTGATGATACACTCAGTCACAATACGGTGATGATACACTCAGTCACAATACGGTGATGATACACTCAGTCACAATACGGTGATGATACACTCAGTCACAATACGGTGATGATACACTCAGTCACAATACGGTGATGATACACTCAGTCACAATACGGTGATGATACACTCAGTCACAATACGGTGATGATACACTCAGTCACAATACGGGGATTATACACTCAGTCACAATACGGTGATGATACACTCAGTCACAATACGGTGATGATACACTCAGTCACAATACGGTGATGATACACTCAGTCACAATACGTGGATGATACGCTCAGTCACAATACGGTGATGATACGCTCAGTCACAATACGGTGATGATACACTCAGTCACAATACGGTGATGATACACTCAGTCACAATACTGTGTCTAGACACTCAGTCGCAGTAAGACATCTGAATGGTGTAAACGTTTTAAAGAAGACCGTACATCCGTGAATGATGATCCCGACCGTGGTGGCTCTCAACTTGCCAGTCATTCTTGTGAATATCCAGATTGTGGAACGTCTTATCCTGGAAAATCGACGCATAACGTGTCCAAGAGACAAGTCTTTTTCTGGGTATAGTGAACACTATTATTCATGAACATTTGCATGTTCGAAAGGATAGTGAACATTGGGTTTCATCCTAAAGGCGTCCTGTTCCTGCAAGGTAACGCTCGACATCATACGGCCCACCGCACTAAATACCATCTGCAGCTACTCGGATGTGCGGTATTGCCACATCAACTTTAAAGCCCACACCTCCCTTCAAGCGATGTCTTCCTGTTTGAACCCCTAAAATAATTCCTGGGAGGGAGGTCAGCAATTAAGCACTGACAACGAAGTATAACAGGCCGTTCCTTGATTAGTTCAGACATACTGACAAATCTTTCTATGCTAAATCAGTCCAAGCGTTACTTAAACGCTGGGATATGTGTATAAACGTTGCATGGTTTTTTAATTCGTTTGGATTACTTGAAATTATTTTATTTTTCCTTACAAACAAAGGACCTCTTTTGCATGAATGCCTCTCGTGTATATATATATATATATATATATATATATATATATATATATATATATATATATATATATATATATATATATATATATATATATAAATATCTGTGTGTGTGTGTGTGTGTGTGTGCGTGCGTGTGGGGGGGTGGTGGTGGGGGGGGTGGGGGTGGGGGGAGTGAGAGAGTGTATATGTGTGAGTGTATATCTGTGTGTGTGTGTGTGTGATTTTTTTTAAATTAATTTTTTTTCACATCGGTTTCATGATCCGTATCTTTTATATTGTGCTTTGAGTTAAATTGTTAGAGAGTTCAAGACCACTAGCGGAGTAAGACAGGGGGGGGGGGGCATTCTATCACCGTAGCTTTTCATACTCCTCGTGGATGAAGTCATCAAAGCCTGCAAGGAACGGACAAAAAAGTATGAAGTAGGGTACTGGAAGATGAGACCAAGTTACATATCGGAACTAGCATTTGCAGACGATGTGGACCTGATCACGAAAACCGAAGCACATCTCCAGATCAACTTGCAGGTCTGGGAAGAAGGGTTGAAGAAGAGAGGAATGCACATCAGCAACTCCAAAACAAAAACCATGGTGATCGTCAGAGATGAACAGAGACATCAGATAACCCTGGGAATACGAGCACTAGAGCAGGTCAGCAACTTTGAATATCTAGGAGTGGTAATAGACAGCAGGGGAGGAATCAAAGAGGAGTTAACTGCACGAAGGGCAGCAGCAGGTAGACTGTTCAATGCAATAAACAGAGGTTTCCTCAGTAGAAGAGGAATAAGCAGGAAAACAAAGATGGATTTATACTGCTCGACCTATGTGCCTGTCCTGGCATATGGATGTGAGTCATGGGCAATGACTACAGCTCAAGAAAGGCAATTACAAACTTCAGAAATGAGGTACCTAAGAAAGGCGGTTCATGTGACGAAAAGGGACAAGATCCGTAACCAGACAATACGTAGCAATCTTGAAGTTCAACCCCTGCAGACACGAGTGGAGCAGTCCCAACTACAGTGGTTTGGCCATGTCTGTAGAATGGAAGAAGATCGGATACCAAAGCGGTCATGGCAGATCAAAAGTCAAGGACGCAGACCCCGAGGACGTCCCAAAGTACGTTGGGAAGACGACATACGACAGTCCCTAAGTGATAGAGGGCTGGATTGGAAAGAGGCCGGGAAAAAGACGGCGGATAGAGCAGTGTGGCGTTCTCTTTGGGTGGTGTATACTGTTGTTCGAGCCTGACAGATTAGTGCATCCATCTTCGGCACTAATTTTTATTTTGGTTTTCTAACCATGGGCGTACTTCTGCTTCTTCGTCGTTTATTCCAAACTCCCACAATTCAGCGCCAAATAAGGCTTTGCAAGTAGCAGGATGTAGTCCGGTGAACAGAATGCGTATTTTAAAGCTTTACTGCGATATTTGCACCTTCCGGTCCGACACATCCGACTTTTGCATGACATGTTTGAGTACCCGGCTAACCTTCCTTCTTCGATCCCTTCTCCTTAGCCAGTCCGCCTTGATGTAGCCTGTTAACAAGGATCACCACGTGGGGGTGTAGACGGGTTTTGGCAGTTCTGGATCGATGGCCCTGACGCTAGCAGTCAGCTTTGGGTCGCTGGCCCTGACGCTAGCAGTCAGCTTTGAGTCGCTGGCACTGACGCTAGCAGTCAGCTTTGAGTCGCTGGCACTGACGCTAGCAGTCAGCTTTCGGTCGCTGGCTCTGACGCTAGTAGTCAGCTTTGAGTCGCTGGTACTGACGGTAGCAGTCAGCTTTGAGTCGCTGGTACTGACTCTAGCAGTCAGTTTTGAGTCGCTGGTACTGACGCCAGCAGTCAGCTTTGAGTCGCTGACCGCTGCAGCTCATGCACTGCTCAGCATGTTGTTCACACCCCCCCCTCCCCCTCCTACTCCCCCATGGAGAAACGACCTCATTGCTTCATGAATCCGAAAACATACAATTTTGGATTCTGACCAGTGCCACTAATCGCCCCGGCAGCCTCTCCTCTTCCCCTTCTCTCTCCTATCCACTCTCTCCTCCCCCGTTCTTCCTCCCCCCCCCCCCCCCCCGCTATTCTCCTGTCCTTTTCCTTTACAATAGGTTTTTTTTTTATTTAAGCAAATTCTTAATTTTGGAGCAAAATCCGGGTGAATCCGGAGACGTTTGAGCGACCCATGTAATAATGTCGGACCGACGAAACAGCTGGAGACTAAGAATCTTGATCCGGGATGGCCGCACCAAATGGCTTGGCTAACAGACTTGCAGCCGCATTAACCACAGGCACTACACTTTGCCTTCAGCTGGAGCTTCTTATATGTATTACTTTGCTTAATGAATGACTCTTTTCATTTTTTTTCTAAGTTTCGTCCTCATCGAACGCCTGTCTCACGTGACAAAGAGGCCGGGTCTAGGCACGCTTTCTTCTACCTAGCTGCCAATAGGTAACAGACTTACAAAGTACAGGTATATATTATATATACTTTCTAAGTAGCTCCTCTTCTATCCTGGGCTGTAGAGGTTTATCAGAAAAAAGCACCAGGCTATTTAATTCTCTGTCTTCCTCTTAGCTGGGCTAGTTCCACTCTAGTCCTTGGTGTCTTAAGGACTGTCAGATTATAGGTCTGCATCCTTGGCTATTTGTTTGTCATGCCTGCCGTGGTAGCCGTACTTCGTTCATCCGCCAGACATGACCAGACCCCGACGTTGCAATTGCTCACCCGAGTCTGCAAGGGCTGGGCTCCAAGATCTTGTAGCGTTTGTCTGATTAAGGACCATGTCTATTCTTCGTTCATGGACTACCTTTTTTTTTTAGATATTTATTAGATTTGCGGCTAGCATGTCTTGGTTCTTGATCGTTGTCTATGACTCATATCCGTAAGTCAATACTGGTACATTGATGGATATGGTGGACAATCATCTGTTTTCTCGCGTGTCTCTGCGCTGTAGATTATAGATTAATATGTGTAATCATTGATACAAGCAAGACGTTGAGTTTTCTGACGTGTGTCTGCGCTGTAGATTATTTTGTGTAATCATTGATACAAGCAAGGCGTTAATTAAGTTTTCTGATGTGTGTCTGCGCTGTAGATTATTTTGTGAAATCGTTGATACAAGCAAGGCGTTAATTGAGTTTTCTGACGTTTGTCTGCGCTGTAGATTTTTTGTGTAATCATTGATACAAGCAAGGCGTTAATTGAGTTTTCTGACGTGAATCTGCGCTGTAGATTATAGATTAATATGTGTAATGATTGATACAAGCAAGACGTTAATTGAGTTTTCTGACGTGTGTCTGCGCTGTAGATTATTTTGTGTAATCATTGATACAAGCAAGGCGTTAATTGGCCACCACATCAGCAAAAGCTGAGATCTAGTACAATAGTACAACACAGATTCTAAGACTTTTTTCACGAAGGCAGTGGCTTCTCCTGGCTTCTCCTGGCTTCTCCTGACTTCTGCTGGCTTCTCCTGGCTTCTCCTGGCTTCTCCTGGCTTCTCCTGGCTTCACCTTACAATATTCAAGAAACTTAGTTGACTGCGTTGCCGCTTCCATTGTGCCATGGGCTTGATTATCTTGACTGGGTAGTCTGTCTCTTTCCTTGGAGTCTTCTTTTTTATGTGGTTTATAGTTTAGATGTAGTAATGATAGTTTCTCATCGCAAGCGAAGACAAAGACAGCATCAGACTTGCTACAAAATATGGTCTCTGGTGGCTGTAAAGATCATTCCTTTATCGGCACACACTGCTTCATTCAGGCCACAAGAAGCCAGCTGTAGAATCATTGCCTTTTTCGGGCAACAGGCTTTTGATGAGTCTCTCCTGTGGTTGCACTCTTCGCGATCTGAGCAAGTTCGGTAATACTTGCTGACCAGGTGGCACAGTCTTGTGCAGGCATCTCTCGGGATGAATATTCAAGCATTTCAGAGACACTTCTAATGAGTTTCTGTAGCGTTTCTTCTGCCCTCCTTGTGAGCGTTTTGTCTGTTTTGAGCTGACCGTTGTAACAACTGCTGGGGGATGCGTTCATCTGACAGATGAACAACATGTTCTTAACTGAACCAATTTCAGAAGTAAATGGATACTCGACATGTTAGTCTTGTTTAGAGTTTCAGAGTTGGGCACTTTGGCATGTCACCTGCTCCTGAGTAATCTACGCAGACAGCTCAAGTGAAATCTGTTGATCTGCCTGCTATACACTGTCCATGTCTCACAGACATGCAGCAGAGTGGATAATGCCACAAAACGATACAATAATATCTTGGTGGCGACGCTGAGGCCTTGTTGGCTCCAGACGTCTGTTTATCGCAAACACAGAGCTCGTCTGAGCTTTACTGATGTTGACCTCACTGTCGATAGTCGCCTCTCTAGTGAGGGTGCTGCCTAGGTAGGTGAGGCTAGCGACTGGCTGGTGAAGGTACTGCCTAGGTAGGTGATCCCAGCGACTGTCTGGTGAGGGTACTGCCTAGGTAGGTGAAGTTAGCGACTTTCTGGTGAGGGTACTGCCGATGTAGGTGAGGCTAGCGACTAGCTGGTGAGGGTACTGCCTAGGTAGGTGAGGCCAGCGACTGGATGGTGAGGGTACTGTCTAGGTAGGTGAAGCTAGCGACTGGATGGTGAGGGTACTGCCTAGGTAAGTGAAGCTAGTGACTGTCTAGTTAGGGTACTGCATAGGTAGGTGAGACTAGCGACTGTCTAGTGAGGGTACTGCCTAGGTAGGTGAGGCTAGCGACTGTCTGGAGACGTTGGTTCTGTACAGTGACGTTTGGTTTGATGTGTTGGATAGCGGATTCCATGCCAAATCTCGCAGCCAATCATGCTAGGCAAGTTACAGTGTTAGTCTTCTTTATTCTCCTACCCGTTCACGGCAACACGCACGCTGGCTCTCGGGAAAGAAAAGATCTGAATTGGACAAAACGTCTGGCATCTGTTCTTAAAGAAAACAAAAGGATGTCACTAGTGTCTTCGTTCCTATTGGAAATCCGTGGCCTAGCGTCTGTGCGCTTGGTTTACAATCTCGATGTTCCAGGTTCAAATTCCGTCGTGCCTAGTTTGACAGACTGGACATGCGATTTTTTATTTCGTGATATGACCGCTCCTTCCAGTCGACCCAGTTGTAAATAGGTACCTGTCGAAGTCAAGAGTTCATATTCTGTCGTTGATACTCTCAGTAATGAAAGGGACTGAGCGGGGGGCTCTAATGTGCGGTAATGTCCCGCGTATGGGGCCTCTAATGTGCAGTAATTTCGGTTATGTGAGCCATTTGCCATTTATTCCAATTGCTGAGATCAAAAGAGAGGATTTTGATGGTTGTGAAATAAAGGCGACTTTTTGTTTTACATCTGAATAGGTGATCGCATTTCTTCTCTCTCAAGGAAGTGATAGTCAAACTGTAACACGGGATCAAGATGCTGAGCAGCGCATGAGCTGCAGTCGTCAGCGACCCATAGCTGACTGCTAGCGTCAGGGCCAGCGAAACAGAGCTGCCAAGACCCTTCTACACCTCCACGCGGTGATCCTGGACAACAGGCTGCAACAGGGCAGACTGGCTAAGGAGAAGAGATCGAAGAGGGAATGCTAACCCGGTACTAAAAAATACTTGCTGAAGTCGGATGTGTTGAACCGAAAGGCACAAATATCGCAGTCAAGCTGTAAATTACGACACAGCGCATTCCGTTCTCTGGACTACATTATGCTACTTAAGCGGGAGATTGAGAACGAACGAAGCCAAGCCAAGCCAAACTGTAACAAGTATTAGTTAGACCTAGATTAGAGTACTGTGTACATGTGTGGAGTCCTTATCGTAGAGGGGATATAAACATGCTGAAAAAGCGGCCTGCAGTGTCTAGAAAAGAGAAGAATTCAAGGTGACAATACAGTTTTATAAGATAATCAAAGGAACGGATAGATTAGGCTATAATAAGTTTTGTTTTCAAAATGCAACCACTTACAAGAACAAGATGACACAGCCACAAATTAACTAAAGAAAATTCCAGATCAGATATTAGGAAATAATTTTTTAGTCAGCGAGTGGTGAATGCTTGGAATTCATTGCCACAGGAAGCAGTGGAGGCAGGGGCAATAAATGCATTTAAGAATAAAATGGATGCGAATAGCTTTTAGAAAAGCGAAATGTAAATGAAACTGGTTGTATACAGACTCTGCAGAGTCTTCTAAGCCAGTATAAAGACGTTAAGTTTAAGTTAAGTTATAACAGCTGATCTGTAAGACTCTAGATCTTTGATCAGCTCTCACACCTCTGTCACCATCACCCTCAGAATCTCTAGAATGTTCTGCGTGGATCTATCCCTGCCTGGTTTACTTCCTAGTCAAACACCGACATCTAATCTGCTCTTCCCGCCGCTTTTCTCACAGTGGATTTGACATTTTGTTGTATATGATATTCTGACATAGTACTACAGAGACACGACTTGACTTTCCTCGCATTCCAAGATGTATAACATTATGTAACAATGCTGCTTTGTTGAGGAACGGGTGGCCGTTCAATTTCCATGTCGACTTTCTAACTACGAGGACATGAGTTCAGAACCTCAGGAAAACATAAATTTATTTTCTACGAGTTAAAATAAATACCTAGCTTGCAATGCGTAGTTACTGTAGATACATGCGGCTTTTATCCCTCACCCTAGTAAATTCTCCCTGTAGACCTCCGTAATTTGAACAAACACCATTATCATGTGTTGTGTGGGTGTGCTTGCGTGTATGTGCGTGCGTGCGCGCGCTCGTGTGTGTTGATAGATATATACTTTGTTGAGAGACACGCACCGAATGCTAATTTGGTGGACAGAGAGTTAAATGAATGGTTATCGAAGCATTGAAAGGTTAAACAATACGACACGAGAAAGACTCGTCAACACAGCTTGATATAGTGGACCTGGTTCATTAGGTATTTTTGGTGAGACGCGGCGATTTCAACCACAGACATTGTCCTTGTGTGGGCATGTCAGGGCGTTTGCAATCTGGATTGTGTTGTAGCCGGCTGGGATTCACCTTGATGACGGTTGATTTATATTGTGTAACAATGTTACCTCTCAGAATATTATTTTAAACACAATTAATTTAATTGATTAGTTTAGTTTGCAAAGGCAAAGGTCGCTGTCCATCGTAGACGATGATGGCATAATTAATTTTGCTAGCGATATTTTTAGCTAGGTAATACTTTTTAATCCTCACTCTATCGTCTCGTGCCGCCTGACCCCAGTGGCAAATCAAGAACAAGACAACTAGCGGGCGACTACAAGATGCAGGGGACTCCGCATCAAGCACCCGTGAAAAAGACAGCGGAGTCCGGAGTCGAACCCACACCACTTAACCACTTCGCCACGGAAATTAGTTTAGTAAAAGGTGTATTTACTTTGTCTAGCAAAAAGGAAAAGCACAGACATTATAAAAGAGGCTGGATATAGAAACAAATTGGTCAGTAAACAATATTAAACGCTACAATGGTCTTGAAAACACGATTCTGGAGAGAGAGAGAGTCAGAGAGAGAGAGAGAGTGTGTGTGTGTGTGTGTATGTGTGTGTGTGTGTGTGTGTTGTGCCTCGCATGTCAGGCAGAGCGAGACAGAGGAGAAGATGGACATTACAGAGATTCTGAACATTACAGAGATTCTGAACATTACAGAGATTCTGAACATTACAGAGATTCTGAGGATGAAAATGACAGGAGGGCTGGCCAAAGATCCAGTCTTAGAGATCTGCTGTTACGTGAGCGACGTTTTACTGATGACATGCTACAAGATGATGATGACTGTCTTGACTTACAAAACGTCACCGCCCAATTCTGCCGCAAACCTTTATTGAGTATTCATAAAGGGTGTTAAGTTACTAGATGCAGGCACAGAGACGATTATCCCAACCATATCGCGACCAAGGTGAGATATGGTATAACCTTACCTTAGTAGAGCCATGTAACACAAAGTGGTCTAGGCAGACTGCACCACAGCATGGAAACACGGTCTGTTGATCAGGTCCTTGAGAACTACTGTGGCTGGTCAGTCAGTCAGTTAGCTGCTATGTTTGGTCAGTCAATCAGCTATTCGATTTGTGTGATAGTTGTTATCAGTTATTGAAGAGAGGCATGGGTGTCGATGTTCTGAAAATGTTGGCATAGAATGTACCAATAGCAGCCAACAGCTCATAGCTGGTCTACTTACATGAGAGTCAGTGAATGTACTGATAGCAGCCAACAGCTCATAGCTGGACTACTTACCTCAAGGCCAGTGAATGTACTGATAGCAGCCAACAGCTTATAGCTGGACTACTTACCTCAAGGCCAGTGAATGTACTGATAGCAGCCAACAGCTCATAGCTGGACTACTTACATGAGGGTCAGTAAATGTACTGATAGCAGCCAACAGCTCATAGCTGGACTACTTACATGAGGGTCAGTGAATGTACTGATAGCAGCCAACAGCTCATAGCTGCACTACTTACATGAGGGTCAGTGAATGTACTGATAGCAGCCAACAGCTCATAGCTGGACTACTTACATGAGGGCCAGTGAATGTACTGATAGCAGTCAACAGCTCATAGCTGGAATACTTACATGAGGGTCAGTGAATGTACTGATCGCAGTCAACAGCTTATAGCTGGACTACTTACATGAGGGTCAGTGAATGTACTGATTGCAGCCAACAGCTTATAGCTGGACTACTTACATGAGGGTCAGTGAATGTACTGATAGCAGCCAACAGCTCATAGCTGGACTACTTACACGAATGTCAATGACCCATACCTGACCAAGACCTGATTCCGCCTCCAAGTGGCGGTCATGGAACAAACTGTAACCATGCAGCCTAACTGAGGTGAGAGATCGAAGAAGAACGGCATACTATGTTCCAAAAATGCTCTGTTGAAATCTGATTGTCGGAGCCTGAGTTGTAGCCGCGCTGTAAACTTCGAGACAACGTCAGAAACCATAAAAGAAGAAAATTAGGAAGAAGAAGAGGAGGAGTACAAAGATGAGGATGAGGAAGAGAAAGAAGAAGAACAACAAGAACAAGAGGAACAAAAAAGGAGAAGATTTCGAATCACCTGTCTCTGTGTTGTTGTTGTTGCGTAACTATGCCTGCCAGACTGTTCGATCTTTCACAGCCAATACCAGGTTTAGGAATGTACACGTATCTTGTAGCAGGTGAGTGGAGTTGCATAAGGTGTTAGTGATTGTTGAGCTGTCAGGGAATCACTTTTCTCTTTGTGTGACGTGTTCTCTCTGGACTGTTTCGTATGGAACGCCATCCGTTCAAAACATCAGTAGTGCATAGATTTGTTTCCGTTCGGAGGTGTGGATTGTAGCCGTTTGCGACCTTTATTTCTCAACTATGTAAGGATAGTCCAAAGTTACTGGTTGTGCTATATCTCGAGTGGTCCGACTGGGTCTTTGTGTAAGACAAAGCCAAGAATAGCTTCACAGACACCATGTCGTAAGAGTCGACTAACTGTATGACACGGTTATAACACCGGCCATGATTAGGTGGTTTGTTAAAAGCAGGATAAGGGATCAAGATGGTGAGCAGCGCATGAGCTGCAGTGGTCAGCGACCCATAGCTGACTGCTAGCGTCAGGGCCAGCGAACCAGAGCTGCCAAGACCCTTCTACATCTCCACGCGGTGATCCTGGATAACAGGCTGCAGCAGGGCAGACTGGCTAAGGAGAAGGGATCGAAGAGAGAATGCTAACCCAGTACTCAAAAAATGCTTGCTGAAGTCGGATGTGTTGGACCGAAAGGTGCAAATATCACAGTCAAGCTGTAAACTACGACACAACGCATTCCGTTCTCTGGACTACATTCTGCTTCTTAATCCCTTTCAGGGTTTGGTAGCGGGAGATTGAGAACGAACGAAGCCAAACCAAGCCAAAAGCAGGAAAAATGGCGCATAATAGGCTGCGGGTCTACTTTGCCCTAGTGTTTGAGTCTATTAAAATGGACCCCGTTACTCACCCTCCAAGAAATTGGTTGTATACATACTATGCAGAGTTTTCTAAGCCAGTATAAAGATGTTCAGTTCTGCTAGAAGACACAATCCCGCCAATATGAAGGTACCTCAGCTCTAGCCATACGATCAGACCTCTTGTCTTTGCTAATACCGCTTCTAATGTGTAAGGTACTCATGTTGACTTCCTTGGGGGGCGGTTACAGTTGCTCTTCTCACATCCTGAGTCGTATTTGAGAAGCTGAACCCGGGTCCTCCTAGATGTAGTGCAATGATAGGTTTATCTGTAAGCTCACCATTATGGGGATCACAGTGTCGTTCTCCTCTTCGTTAGCCAGACTGTCATTAAACAGTGTGTGTTCTAGTGAGAACTGATCGGTTGTGAGGTTGGGGATTGAACACTATGTTTCACCCGGCCATTACTAACATAGTCTGGTTGGTATGTTATAGCTGACGGGACGTTTGCCTCCTCTATTCACCTGACGGGACGTTTGCCTTCTCTCTTCAACTGACCAGAAATTAATCTCCTCTTCCACCTGACCGGATGTTAGCCTCCTCTTCCACCTGACCGGACGTTAGCTTCCACTCCCTACCTGACCGGACGTTAGGCTCCACTCCCTACCTTACCGGACGTTAGCCTCCTCCCATCACCTGACCGGACGTACACCTCCACTCCCTACCTGACCGGACGTACACCTCCACTCCCTACCTTACCGGACGTTAGCCTCCTCCCATCACCTGACCGGACGTACACCTCCACTCCCTACCTGACCGGACGTAAAGCTCCACTCCCTACCTTACCGGACGTTAGCCTCCTCCCATCACCTGACTGGACGTACACCTCCACTCCCTACCTGACCGGACGTTAGCCTCCACTCTTCACCTGATCGGACGTACACCTCCACTCCCCACCTGATCGGGCGTATACCTTCACTTCCTACCTGACCAGACGTACACAGCCACTCCTCACCTGACCGGACGTACACCTCCTCTCTGCACCTGACCAGACATACACGTCCACTCCTCACCTGACCGGACGTACACCTCCTCTCCCCACCTGACCGGACGTACACGTCCACTCCCCATACGAGACTTGAAGCTCACATATTATCATAAACACATTACAACTCACTTGAACCCAGATGGCTGAGGGTTATGACATGAGGTGACGTAATTAGTAGTTGCAAGCCCGATCCCCACAGAGGTTAAGATAGTGTTCTAGCTTGGTAAAATTGAAACCTAACCTGGACACTGTGCGGCGACTGCCTTGGCAAACAGCATTAAGTCTTCACAGACAGTTTAAGCATCGCCTCTACCCCCCCCCCCCCCCCCCCCCCCCCCGCCCCCTTTTCCTTTTGTTGATCGGTCACGATGACCTGCATCGAGCGACTTGACTTCGCATGCAGACAGAATACAACAGTAACAGGACAAGAAGAAGAATATCAGGAGAAGATATCAGCGATGTGAATAGACGTCTGAAGGATAGGAGCATGGGTGCACACCAGTTGTCGTACCGGGAAGCGTGTTTCATAGTGTTTATATCCCGTTGCTCGAGGAGGCAGATAGACTGGCAAAAGAAGGTGCAAGACTACCACAAACAGAAACTAGTATGACGTACGAAGAGTCAAAACGGCTTATCAAAGCCAGATACATGACCAAATGGGAAACCGAACATACTGGTTACACCAAAAACGATGCCTATTACCAGTTGAACCGAAGAGAGCAGGTCGTTGTCTTCAGACTTCGCACTGGCCACAATAGACTGAGGTACCACCTATTCAACAAATTGAAGATAGGGAGTACCGACGAATGCCCGTGCGGTACTGGTAAAATGACCACTGAACATCTGCTGCAGAACTGCCCGACATACGAGGATCAGAGAGAGCAGATGTGGCCATTGCCAGTGGAACTGCAAGACAAGCTGTATGGTAGTGGCGAGAGTCTCAGGATGACCGCCGCTTTTTTCGAAAAAATAATGGTTACTGTCTGACTGCGTACGCAGAAGAAGAAGAAGATATCCCGTTGCTGAGGTGGTTTGTGTGTCAGCTTAATTTATATAATGACGAGGCAGTCCCATGCACAACCCAGCTTAGTCACTGCTTCTGAATTCAATCAGAAACGCTGGATCCACTCACAAACCAGAAACCCTGGATCCACTCACAAACCAGAAACGCTGGACCTACTCACAAACCAGAAACCCTGGATCCACTCACAAACCAGAAACCCTGGATCCACTCACAAACCAGAAACGCTGGACCTACTCACAAACCAGAAACCCTGGATCCACTCACAAACCAGAAACGCTGGACCTACTCACAAACCAGAAACCCTGGATCCACTCACAAACGAGAACCGCTGGATCCACTCACAAACCAGAAACCATGGATCCACTCACAATCCAGAAACCATGGATCCACTCACAAACCAGAAACCCTGGATCCACTCACAAACCAGAAACCCTGGATTCACTTCCAAACTAGAAACCCTGGATCCACTCACAAACCAAAAACCCTGGATCCACTCACAAACCAGAAACGCCGGATCCACTCACAAAACAGAAACCCTGGATCCACTCACAAACCAGAAACGCCGGATCCACTCACAAAACAGAAACCATGGATCCACTCACAAACCAGAAACGCTGGATCCACTCACAAACTAGAAACCCTGAATCCACTCACAAACCAGAAACCCTGGATCCACTCACAAACCAGAAACCCTGGATCCACTCACAAACTAGAAACCCTGGATCCACTCACAAACCAGAAACCCTGGATCCACTCACAAACCAGAAACCCTGGATCCACTCACAAACTAGAAACCCTGGATCCACTCACAAACGAGAAACCCTGGATCCACTCACAAACGAGAAACCCTGGATCCACTCACAAACTAGAAACCCTGGATCCACTCACAAACCAGAAACCCTGGATCCACTCACAAACGAGAAACCCTGGATCCACTCACAAACCAGAAACCCTGGATCCACTCACAAACGAGAAACCCTGGATCCACTCACAAACCAGAACCCTGGATCCACTCACAAACTAGAAACCCTGGATCCACTCACAAACCAGAAACCCTGGATCCACTCACAAACCAGAAACCCTGGATCCACTCACAAACGAGAAACCCTGGATCCACTCACAAACCAGAAACCCTGGATCCACTCACAAACGAGAAACCCTGGATCCACTCACAAACCAGAACCCTGGATCCACTCACAAACTAGAAACCCTGGATCCACTCACAAACCAGAAACCCTGGATCCACTCACAAACCAGAAACCCTGGATCCACTCACAAACTAGAAACCCTGGATCCACTCACAAACGAGAAACCCTGGATCCACTCACAAACCAGAAACCCTGGATCCACTCACAAACCAGAAACCCTGGATCCACTCACAATCTAGGAGGCATAGGATACACCCTAAACTAGGAACCTCTGAATCCACTCCGAACCCTATAACCTCTGAATTCACTCCGTACCCTAAAACCTCTGAATCCACTCCGTACCCTATAACCTCTGAATTCACTCCGTACCCTATAACCTCTGAATCCACTCCGTACCCTATAACCCCTGAATTCACTCCGTAGCCTATAACCTCTGAATTCACTCCGTACCCTATAACCTCTCAATCCACTCTGTACCCTATAACCTCTGAATCCACTCTGTACCCTATAACCTCTGAATCCACTCCGTACCCTATAACCCCTGAATCCACTCCGTACCCTATAACCCCTGAATTCACTCCGTAGCCTATAACCTCTGAATTCACTCCGTACCCTATAAACTCTGAATTCACTCCGTACCCTTTAACCTCTGATCCACTCCGTACCCTATAACCTCTGAATTCACACGGCCTGCGATAGATGATTAAAATGCTGTTAGGTCAAAGTAGTCACATAGCAGACCCAGTAGTCGGGGATGAAGTGTTAGTCTTCCTTGTGCTAGGTCTTACCTTTATAGCAGGTAACATATTCCC
Source organism: Ariolimax columbianus (assembly GCA_036924085.1). Taxonomy (NCBI): domain Eukaryota; kingdom Metazoa; phylum Mollusca; class Gastropoda; order Stylommatophora; family Arionidae; genus Ariolimax; species Ariolimax columbianus. The sequence goes on along the minus strand of JAVGWX010000021.1, from coordinate 27,030,060 downwards.
TTCTTCGCTGTCCTGCCTTCCTTAACGGAACGTTAGATACATATTTATATATATATACATGAGTAGACTAAAATGTGTCGTGACCGAGGTTTGAACCCTGCACATTTGCAATCAGTCTCACCGCTCCACTTATTTTGGCACTTCTATGTTTATGAACTTTATATTGAGAATATGCTTTCTATTATTGGAAAACTCGACCATTTGGTTGTCTTAGCTGTCTTCGTTAGGCTTTGCAGACGTATCTAATCCTCCCCTCCCCCTACCCTCTCTCGCCCCTCCACTGCCACAGTAGCCTTGTCTCACTCTCGACCCAAACCTCTGTCCCGGAAGCTTCTAGCTCCTGAGTATCGATCCAGGAAGCAGGGCTTGTCTTTCAACGCACTTCACCTACAGGCCTGTCTCACTGTCTGGCCCGTTATACATCTTCTCTTATGGCCTCAAACTCTGGTGTCTCAGATTTAGAAACACATAACTTTCATGACTTTTATCATTTATCTTTGGTGTTTTGTGTGAATTAATCGTTGGTTATTTTTGTGAATGTGGGAATGGTTATTCATGTGAATTAATCGTTGGTTATTTTTGTGAATGTGGAAATGGTTATTCATGTGAATTAATCGTTGGTTATTTATGTGAATGTATCAATTGTTATTCATGTGAATTAATCGTTGGTTATTTATGTGAATGTATCAATGGTTATTCATGTGAATTAATCGTTGGTTATTTATGTGAATGTATCAATGGTTATTCATTTGAATTAATCGCTGGTTATTTGTGTGAATGTATCAATTGGTATTCATGTGAATTAATCGTTGGTTATTTTTGTGAATGTGGGAATGGTTATTCATGTGTTTATCTTTGGTTATTTATGGGAATTTCTCAATTATTATTCATGTGAATTATTCGCTGGTTATTTATGTGAATTTATCTTTGGTTATTCGCGTGAATTAATCGTTGGCTATTTATGTGATTTTTTTTTGTGGTTAACTTTCACGGAGTATGTCTTTGGTTAATTGAGTGAATTTTAATTATTTATAAGCATGTGTCTTTCGTTTGCAATACGAATTCATTTTTGGTTAAATTGTATCACTTTGTTCATTATTATTCATAAGAATTTATCTTTGGTATTTTCTAAGAATGTACCCAAGGCGGTGTGCGTTGCACTGTGGTTTTTATTTTGCGACTGTCGGCCCAGTGCATCCGACTTCAGCATGCATTTTATGTAAGGGTCCACTTCCTCCTGCATTTTATGTAAGGGGCTGCTTCCTCCTGCATTTTCTAAGGGTTTGCTTCCCCGGGGTAACGGCCGGTGCTGTGATTGGGATCGAACCCAGCACCTTCTAGTTGTGAGCCGTGCCACTTAACCACTAGGCCACGCCGACCCCGAATAGAGAATATGATATGTGAAGCTATATTTGGTTCGCGGGTATGAACTTATCTGGTTCGTTTAAATGAAAACAATTTTTCAAATTTTTGTGGTTATCTTGTATGAAGACCTCATATGAAACTGTCATTAACTTGGGGGTATGAAGTTCATATGATGAGTTTGAATGTAGACGATATTTGAAGTTCATATGATTAGTTTGAATGAAGACGATATTTGAAGTTCATGTGATTAGTTTGAATGAAGACAATATTTGAAGTTCATGTGATTAGTTTGAATGAAGACGATATTTGAAGTTCATGTGATTAGTTTGAATGAAGACGATATTTGAAGTTCATGTGATTAGTTTGAATGAAGACACTATTTGAAGTTCATGTGATTAGTTTGAATGAAGACGATATTTGAAGTTCATGTGATTAGTTTGAATGAAGACGATATTTGAAGTTCATGTGATTAGTTTGAATGAAGACGTTATATTACATGAGCCCAATAGGGGAACAAATAATTTGTCATACTGTAACGTACCAGCACGTCGGATGAAACGTGCTCAAGAGGGTTCATCATGGTACCAGCAACCCCATCTTACAGAAACTGTAAGAGGCAAGGTCAACAAACTAAAACTGGGGCATTCCAATGTAGAAGAGACGCGAGTAAGTCAAATTAGCTTTGATTATTGACAGGACAATTGAGTTATTCCTACTGTATTTTGTTTTTTTGTTATTTGCATTAAATTTTCTTTCATGCGATATTGATTGGTATTGATCATCTCTTTTTATTTCTTGTCCCCTCTCGTTCGTCTTGTTTTCTAACCCGGAGTACATTGTACCGTATTGTGGGCCTAACGACCCACTGTATCAGTCGGCAGCTCTCATGTATAATGGGTTCACGTGTATCCACACCCATACACGTTTAGTTTGTGAGCCGTGCCTATACTACCACCCCTTCGCAACGGTCCACTCCCTTCCCCATCAACCATATATATTTATATAATGATAATCTACTCGGATTGTTATCACATTTAGATTTATCCTGTGTGATTCAGATTGATACTACCTCCACAATGTTGACTTTTCTCCCACCGTCATCCCAGTGCAGTGCTAAATCTATTGATATTTCTATCGGGGCTCAATTGGTCATTAAACATTCATTGGCTTACGCCGATCAGTACTCGTAGTAACAACTGTCAGCTATTTCTGGTGCTTAGTTACTCCCTGCCGTGTTGTGGTGTCTGTGTGTAGGAATGTTATGTTATGTTGTATGTGCGTGTGAAGTGTATGTTGTATGTGAATGGTATGTTGTATATGTGTGTGATTGTTAAGTTGTCTGTATGTGAATATGATGTTGTCTGTATGTGAATATGATATCTGTTTGTGAATATGATGTTGTCTGTTTGTGAATATGATGTTGTCTGTTTGTGAATATGATGTCTGTTTGTGAATATGATGTTGTCTGTTTGTGAATATGATGTTGTCTGTTTGTGAATATGATGTTGTCTGTGTGTGGGAATATGATTTTGTCTGTGTGTGGGAATATGATGTTGTCTGTTTGTGAATATGATGTTGTCTGTTTGTGAATATGATATCTGTGTGTGAATATGATGTTTTCTGTTTGTGAATATGCTATATGTGTGTGAATATGATGTTCTCTGTTTGTGAATATGATATCTGTGTGTGAATATGATGTTGTCTGTTTGTGAATATGATATATGTGTGTGAATATGATGTTGTCTGTTTGTGAATATGATATATGTGTGTGAATAGGATGTTGTCTGTTTGTGAATATGATATCTGTGTGTGAATATGATGTTGTCTGTTTGTGAATATGATGTTGTCTGTGTGTGGGAATATGATGTTGTCTGTTTGTGAATATGATGTTGTCTGTTTGTGAATATGATGTTGTCTGTTTGTGAATATGATGTTGTCTGTTTGTGAATATGATGATGTCTGTTTGTGGGAATATGATGTTGTCTGTTTGTGAATATGATGTTGTCTGTTTGTGAATATGATGTCTGTTTGTGGGAATATGATGTTGTCTGTTTGTGGGAATATGATGTTGTCTGTTTGTGAATATGATGTTGTCTGTGTGTGGGAATATGATGTTGTCTGTTTGTGAATATGATGTTGTCTGTTTGTGAATATGATGTTGTCTGTTTGTGAATATGATTTTGTCTGTTTGTGAATATGATGTTGTCTGTTTGTGAATATGATGTTGTCTGTTTGTGAATATGATATCTGTGTGTGAATATGATGTTGTCTGTTTGTGAATATGATATCTGTGTGTGAATATGATGTTGTCTGTTTGTGAATATGATATATGTGTGTGAATAGGATGTTGTCTGTTTGTGAATATGATATCTGTGTGTGAATATGATGTTGTCTGTTTGTATATGATATATGTGTGTGAATAGGATGTTGTCTGTTTGTGAATATGATATCTGTTTGTGAATATGATGTTGTCTGTTCGTGAATGTTATGTTATCTGTATATGAATGTGGGGATTCCATGGCGAAGTGGTTAAGCCCTCGGCCTCGTGATCAGGTGGTGTGGGTTCGACTCCGGACTCCACCGTCTTTTTCACGGGTGCTTGATGCGGAGTCCCCTGCATCTCGTAGTCGCTCCCTAGTCGTCTTGTCCTTGACTTGCCACTTAGGTCGGGCGGCACGAGACGAGAGAGTGAGGATAAAAAGTAGCACAGTTAATCCTTACTAAAAATATTGCTAGCAAATTAAATTATGCCATCATCGTCTACGATGGGCGTCGGCCTTTGCCTTTTTTGTATGTAAATGTTATGTTGTCTGTGTGTGAATGTTATGTTGTATTTGTGTATGAGTGTTATGTTATCTTATGTGAATGTTGTATTATTTGTATGTGAATGTTTAATTTGTATTGGTGAATGTACGTGTACGTAAAGGCGGTATTCGGTTCTGTGGACAGATCGCCGTTCTGAAAAGCCATGCAAGGCATCGGAACTCCTGCTCCGCTTCTAGAATTGATTAAAGCGTTCCATATGAATACCGGTGCCAGTATCCGTCAGGAGGGCACTGTCTCTGAAAGATTGCCAACATCTACGGTGGGCAGACAGGACTGCGTCTTTGCTCTCGATCTCTTTTATCGACTGGTTCCTGGACCGCCTCAGCTCTCAGCACCAAGGAATCACTATTGACCAAACGTTCATCACTGACCTCATCTACGCGGATGAGATAGTCCTGCTAAGCCCGGATAGCACAGCGCTGCCGCAGTCTCTTGTGTATCTGGATAGTACAGCGCTACAACAGTCTCTCGTGTATCTTGATAGTACAGCGCTACAACAGTCTCTCGTGTATCTGGATAGTACAGCGCTACAACAGTCTCTCGTGTATCTGGATAGTACAGCGCTACAACAGTCTCTCGTGTATCTGGATAGTACAGCGCTACAACAGTCTCTCGTGTATCTGGATAGTACAGCGCTACAACAGTCTCTCGTATATCTGGATAGTACAGCGCTACAACAGTCTCTCGTGTATCTGGATAGTACAGCGCTACAACAGTCTCTCGTGTATCTGGATAGTACAGCGCTACAACAGTCTCTTGAGTATCTGGATAGTACAGCGCTACAACAGTCTCTTGAGTATCTGGATAGTACAGCTCAAAATATGGGACTATCCATGTCATGAACGAAGACCAAAATTCTGAATTTTGGCTCTGATTCAAATACCCAGAACATCGCAGTTCTCGGTCACACAGTGGAGAGCGTAGATGAACTTTCTTATCTCTGAACCACAATGTCATCTGACGGATGCAGTAGCCCAGATGTGTCAAGACGGGTTGGCTTCGCTGCTTCGGTGATGAACGACTTCCGCCGAGTGTGGAACAATAGTAGATTATCTCTGAGTTCAAAGCTGCGTATCTACCAGTCGTGTGTGGAACAATAGTAGATTATCTCTGAGTTCAAAGCTGCGTATCTACCAGTCGTGTGTGGAACAATAGTAGATTATCTCTGAGTTCAAAGCTGCGTATCTACCAGTCGTGTGTGGAACAATAGTAGATTATCTCTGAGTTCAAAGCTGCGTATCTACCAGTCGTGTGTGGTCTCGGTGCTGATGTGTGGAGCCGAAACCTGGACTCAGCTGAAAACTAACATCTCAAGACTCGAGTCCCTTCATATCCGCAATCAGCGGTGTATTCTTGGAAGTCGTTGGTACGATCTCGTACGTAATGTCGAGGTCTCTACTATGACTAACCTCCCAACTGTATCAGAAGTCCTGGACCCTCGCCGTCTATCCCTGTTTGAACATGTTGTCCGACTGGATCAGGAAGTTCCAGCTCACCAGATCCTTCTCAAGGCTGTTCTTCTTCTTCTTCTTCTTCTTCTGCGTACACAGTCAGACAGTAACCATTATTTTTTCGAAAAAAGCAGCGGTCATCCTGAGACTCTCGCCACTACCATACAGCTTGTCTTGCAGTTCCACTGGCAATGGCCACATCTGCTCTCTCTGATCCTCGTATGTCGGGCAGTTCTGCAGCAGATGTTCAGTGGTCATTTTACCAGTACCGCACGGGCATTCGTCGGTACACCCTATCTTCAGTTTGTTGAATAGGTGGTACCTCAGTCTGTTGTGGCCAGTGCGAAGTCTGAAGACAACGACCTGCTCTCTTCGGTTCAACTGGTAATAGGCATCGTTTTTGGTGTAACCAGTATGTTCGGTTTCCCATTTGGACATGTACCTGGCTTTGATAAGCCGTTTTGACTCTTCGTACGTCATACTGGTATCTGTTTGTGGTAGTCTTGCACCTTCTTTTGCCAGTCTATCGGCCTCCTCGTTTCCTTGGATGTTGCAGTGTGACGGAACCCACTGTATCACCACCCTTTTTGGTGCGGACTGCTGGCACAGTTTGCAGAGTGCTGCTCTTAAGTCATTAAGCTCAGTGTTCTTCTGGCTTTTTAGCGCTGTGACTACTTCGAGAGCATCTGTCAGCAAGACTATATGGCTCTCATTTTCACTGTGTGTTGCCATTTCTTCCACTGCCGCCCTCAGTGCCTCTGCCTCTGCTCTGAAAGTGCTTGTGTACTTACCAGTAGCGAATGACAGTGTTATATTTGTGCCATTTGGTAGGTTCAGGAATGCTCCTGCCCCTCCGTTCTGTGTAGTGTTTGTTACAGAACCGTCGGTGTATGCATGGGTCCAGTCCATGCTTGGGTAGCTTTTCGTTATGAAGCTTAGGGTAGTGTCTCTCCTTTCTTTCTCACTCTGGCAGTTTTTGTTTGCAATACCTGGTATATTTTCTACCACCTCTGGAAATATATCCTGCCTCCAAGTAGGTTTTCGTACAGTAGTGATGGGTTTTGGTGTTGTTAGTGCGTTTGTGAGATCTTCGTGCATCTTTGCTTTGGCTATTTCTGCAAAGTTTCTCCGCTTCAGTTTCCCATTTCCCAGATTGTTTAGTCTCTGGTACATTGGATGGTCCGTCAGTCTTCGGAGTTTCTCTGACTGCAGCTGGGCTCTGCAGTCTCTTCTATCGGTCATGGATTGCAGTCTTGTAATCTTTTCAAGTTCTACAATTGGCGTTGACTTCATGCCACCTGTTATGATTCTCATGGCTTGGTTTTGAAGTTTGTTAACTTTATCGAAGTTCGCCTTCGCTGCTGTTGTCCATGCCGCAATGCCATACTCGAGAACTGGTCTCACTCTTCCAGTGTACAGTTTCTTTAGTATGCTTTCGTCTGCTCCCCAGCTTGTGCCAGCAAGTTTCCTCATGATCGCCATTCTTTCTCTGGCTTTCATTCGGTTTCTCTCAATCTGACTTTTCCATGTCATGCGCCGATCAAATGTGACTCCCAGATAGGTTGGGTTGTCGTTTGGCTGCAGGATTTTGCCGTTTAGGCTTAATTTGGTACTTTGGGGTTTTAATGAGAGCGAGAATATTGTGCACGTGGTTTTCTCCTCGTTTATTTTTACCAGCCATGAGTTCGCCCACTCTTCCAGCGATGTTAGGGCCGTTTGCATCCGGTTTCTTGCTATGGTGAGATTCTTTTCAGAGGTCCACATAGCCAGATCGTCTGCAAACATTGAGCTATGGACTCTTCTTGGTATATTCTCTGTAATATCGTTTATATATACCAGAAAGAGTGTGGGTGACAGTACTCCCCCTTGGGGTACTCCCTGCTCGAGTGTCACCTTTTTGCTCATCTGCCCTTGTACTTGGACTCTGGCCGTTCTTTGTTTGAGGTAGTGGTTGATCCACTTGTACATCTTCCCACAGACATCACTTCTTCTCAGCTTGACTCTAAGTCCGTCCTTCCAGACTTTGTCAAATGCCTTTTCCAGATCCACCCAGACAGCTACTGTGTGCTTCTGTGCCTGGTAGGCATCTTCTATCTCCTGGGCTATGAGGATGACCTGGTCCTCAGTGGATCTGTGCTGTCTAAAGCCGGCTTGCTGTGGGATTAGAATTCGTTTTTCTTCCAGATGCCACATCAGTCTGGTGTTTATCATCCGTTCCATCAGCTTGCCGACACAGCTCAGTAGGCTTATGGGCCTGTATCCATTCGGATCTGTTTTATCTTTTCCTGTTTTTGGTACTGGTACCAGTATTGCATCCTTCCATGCCTGGGGTACAATACCCCTTTTCCAGCTTTGGTTCAGGACTGATAGTAGTTTTTTCTTCGCTGTTTGGCCCAGCCCCATCAGCATTTCGTTTGTTATCCCGTCTTTTCCGGGAGATTTCCTTTTCTTTAGTGTTCGCATAGCCTCTTCCATTTCACGCATGGTTAGTTTGGCCATCATGTGCTCTTCAGGAGCCGTATTTATGTTTTCGTGTCGCTTTAGCTCTTCGCTAATGTCTGTATGCTTATCTGCAGGGACCTCGATGTGGTTTGCTCTGGCATAGTGATCGACAAAGGCGTTTGCGGCTTTCTTACCTGTGATCAAGTTCTCGCCCTGCTTGATAGTAATTTGTTTATTTGACGGGGTTTCGTCGTTCATGGCTCTGACTAGCTTCCATAGCTTGTTCCCTTCTTTGTCCAGGTTTAAACTTTCCGTTTTGTTTTTCCAACTTTCTCTTGCTGTTTGCTTGAGAGTGTGTTTGTACTTCGCCGTGGCGGCTTTGAGGGCGATGTTCGCCTCCATGGATTTTTCACGTTCTGCCACGTTCCTAGCATTTTTTACTGCATCTTCCACTTTCTGTAACTCATCATTCCAGTAGGGCTTATAGTTTTTCCTAGCTCCTCTTGGGATGGTTTCAGTGGCGGCTTGCATTATTGCCTTGCTTAGGCTCTCTACCATGGGCTTCATTTTGGTGTTTCGTGTGTTGATGGTTTCACACAGCCCATCTGTCAGGATTGCAAATCTGTCCCAGTCGGCTCGTTTGTAATTCCAACGTGGGAGCGGTTTTGTTTCCTGTGGGCCTACTTCCATGTCAATGGTTAGCCTGATCGGCCTGTGGTCGCTACCTGCCAGTTGGTTTAGCACCTGGCGGTCTATTTTATAGTGTATGTCCTGTGTGGAGAAGGCCAAATCTGGAGTCGAGGTGGTATGCCATGTTCTTGAATAGAAGCTAGGGCTATCCTCCGGCCTATTGATTAGGGAGAGATTTGCATCTATCTCCCAATCTTCCACTTCGTCACCTCTGCTGTCTGTGTCAGAGTAGCCCCATCTCTCCGAGTGGCTGTTGAAATCTCCAACTACTATGCAGTTGGAGTCTCTGACCTCCATACTCGAGAGCGATAGGTCTCTGTTTGGTGGTCCGTACAGATTGAAAATGCGGAGCTTCGTCTCTTGAGCCATTATGTCAACTCCTACAATTTCTGCTTGTCCGGTGTGATTGACAGGTACCGCGCTACTCGGTATGCTGTTTCTGGTCAGTATCAGGACCCCTCCTTTGTGGCCTTCTCTATCTAGACGGAAGGTCTGGTATCCTCTGATTGAGAATTTATGGATACTGTTGAGGTGCGTTTCCTGGATACATGCCACGTCAATCTTACCTTCATGCAGGTGGTGTGTAAGGGAAAGTTTTTTGTTAATGACTCCCTCCGCATTCCACTGTAATATTCTGTGGGTCTTGAAGTTTTGGCCAATAGTCGTTACCCCATAGCCATGTGCCTTGACTCCACGACACATGGGTGGGTGACCACCAGTAGTCAAGGGTGGGCCCCTTCGAGGCGTGAGGCCCGGCGCTATCGCTGCCTGGCGGGTCTCCTCAGGATGAGCGCCATACGTTTTTCGAATAGGTTGTACTGCCATCATACTGTGATTTACGTTGCACTGTTTTGTTAGGCTTGCGGCCCCGTGCATCCGATTTCAACAGGCGTTTCTGTAGGGATGCCCTCCTTAGCCTTTGGCTGTCCCCAGCCTATCTGCAAGGCAGCAGTTGTTTACGATCAGAGTTTTCTCTCCTATGGAAGTTGTCTTACCAGACTATCGAGTCTTCACTACTCGTGTCTATAGGGTGCAATGATGATATGATATATGAGATGGACTGGTTTACCCGGAAGAGAGGCAGTCCAGTGTGTCTGTATCCCAGGATCGTCACGTCCTGCCAGAAACGTAGCATTTGCATTTGAGTGGGGTATCTCTTTTTCCCTTTATTTTCTTGGCTTCTATGCAGGGATGGTACGCCTAGCATTCCCCGCCACCTGGGGTGTTGACACAGTGGGGCAGGTGTGCAATGTCCGCTGGTCTGCATCTCTTCTGCGTCCAGTATGATAGTTATATGGCTGATAACGTACAGAGGTAGATATCGTAGCCGGAGTGCATTCAGCCAGAGGACAAGCCTGGTAATGTCACCGAGATGTTGTTCGCCTGGTGTGCGGACAACTCTCATGGTCGGTGGTTGAGTCTTGACAGTTCACAGTGAGGTGGCTGCTCTACTGTTTTCGACACCCCGACCAGGTACTAAGTCTTTGGTTGGTGTTTTTTCGCACCCCATCGCCGTATAGGGTGAGTATCAAGCAGTTGTCCGCCCGCTTTGACTTGCAGCGGCAAGGACCTCTTACTGTGGCTCTACCTGATAGGGCTGGGGCGCAAGCCCCAGGTCCCGAGCATGTAGGAGCCCCCCATTGCAGTGGTGCTGAGATTTTGGGCGGGATTGCGGCTTACAGGGGTTCGGTCGCAATCCCCCACATGGTAGCCTCGCGCCCTTGGCTTATCAGCCTGGTACGTGAACCAAAGTGTCTGCGGCTCCTCTCGATTTGAGCTGGTTTTCCGTAGCAACGCCCAGTCATTTGTAGGGTAAAACTGACCTGTCTTCAGATGATCTATTTCCAGCACCCGTTCACTATTTGGTCAGACGAACTTATTGAGGGCTTTTGTTTGTCAATGACCAGGTATTTGAAATCTGCGGTTTCTGCAGAGTTAAAACACGATTTTCGTAGCGTTCTTTCATTTGAGTGTTTGAGAGCTGACTTGTCATCCGTGAGTCTAATACCAGCGTACGTTCATTATTAGACCCAAACGGCAGTGCTCTCGATTTGTCAGTTGTTCTACAGTATAGGCGTGTTCAGTCAAATTTAGCCGCAGATTCCACACCTGGTGGTGCCCTTCCGTCAATTCCCTTAGCGAGACAATCAAGTTTCTTAGGGGGTAGCCCCAAAATTGTCGAGGGTCTAATTCCAGCACATGTTCTCTATTAGACCCCGCGAAGGTGTACTTTTTGATAGTCATTCCGCAGTGTTGGCGTGGTAAGTTAACTTAGGTCTCAGGCTCCACTCCTGATAGTGCTCTTCCGTCAATTCCTTTATCACACACTGGATGCAGACAGAACCGAGCCACAGGGGCATAACCCCAGAATTCTGGGGGTCTAAGTCCAGCACCAGTTCCATATTAGACCCCAGAAGAGTGGTCTCGGCATGTCACTCATTTCAGTGTTGGCCGTGTTGAGTCAAATTAAGCCGCAGGCTCCACTCCTGGTGGTGCCCTTCCGTCAATTCCTTTAAGTTTCAGCTTTGCAACCATACTTCCCCCGGAACCCAAACACTTTGGTTTCCCGGAAGCTGCCCGCAGAGTCATCGAAGCAACTCCTGCGGATCGCTAGTCGGCATCGTTTATGGTCAGAACTACGACGGTATCTGATCGTCTTCGCGCCTCTGACTTTCGTTCTTGATTAATGAAAACATTCTTGACAAATGCTTTCGCAGTAGCTCGTCTTGCGGCGATCCAAGAATTTCACCTCTAACGCCGCAATACGAATGCCCCCGTTTGTCCCTGTTAATCATTACCTCCAGTTCCGAAAACCAACAAAATAGAACCGAGGTCCTATTCCATTATTCCATGCACCATTATTCAGGCAGCCGAGGCCTGCTTTGAACACTCTAATTTTTTCAAAGTAAACGCGCCGGCCACCCAGGACGCTCAGCGAAGAGCACCCGTGGGAGAGAGCCGGCAGACGGTAGGGCAGGAGACAACGGGCAGTGAACCGGCGCGAGCCGGACCGCCCGCCTGCGCCTGAGATCCAACTACGAGCTTTTTAACTGCAACAACTTAAATATACGCTATTGGAGCTGGAATTACCGCGGCTGCTGGCACCAGACTTGCCCTCCAATAGATCCTCGTTAAAGGGTTTAAAGTGTACTCATTCCAATTACGGGGCCTCGAAAGAGTCCCGTATTGTTATTTTTCGTCACTACCTCCCCGTGCCGGGAGTGGGTAAGTTGCGCGCCTGCTGCCTTCCTTGGATGTGGTAGCCGTTTCTCATGCTCCCTCTCCGGAATCGAACCCTGATTCCCCGTTACCCGTTACAAACATGGTAGGCATGTCACGTACCATCGACATTTGATAGGGCAGACATTTGAAAGATGCGTCGCCGGCACATGAGGCCATGCGATCAGCACAAAGTTATCCAGAGTCACCAGTGGGGACGCCGCAACCCCGCGAGGGGAAACGACGATTGGTTTTGAACTAATAAAAGCGCTCTTTCCGCGAGGGTCGGAGCTTGGTAAGCATGTATTAGCTCTAGAATTGCCACAGTTATCCAAGTAGGATCGTGTCATCTAAGGAACCTCGACTGATTTAATGAGCCATTCGCGGTTTCACCGTGAGACAGTGTGAACTTAGACATGCATGGCTTAATCTTTGAGACAAGCATATGACTACTGGCAGGATCAACCAGATATCTGTCGGAGACGTACGTACTGCGCACACCGGTCGGCGGAGGAAGGGTGTGTAAAAAGCCTCACTGGGACGGCCGCAGGGACCGACTGACGGGACGGACGAACGGTTGTTCCACCCGTCCCTCACTCCGTCGACCTAGGACCGCCTGACAGGGGCCTCCCACACGCACCAGACGACCGACCGACCGGGCTCGCTCGAGGAGGGATGGCAGCGCTCTGTGCAGAACGGATCCCAACGACCTCGGCGACGAATTTCACTGGGACTAGAGACACCATTTGGCCTGCCCTTCTCCCCTTCTCCGTAGGGAGAGAGAGAACGCAGGGCCTCGAGGCAACGATTCCTGCTTTCCATTTGCCGGTCACAAGCTCTTTGCGAGAGTCGGACCACCAGCGAGACGTACTGTCGAGCTCTGCTATAAGCCTTAGAGAAATCACCACGGACGGACCACGTTTCCTGATACGGACCAGACTAGGGCACCTCGGTGGAGGAGCCACTACCACAAACCGCACCCAATTCGCACTACGGGGAAAGGCAGGCGAGCGTTTTCCGCAAGCCCGCGCTATCGCTCCGCCTGGCGGGACTGAGATCGCTTTACCAACACTGGTTGAAATTGAGTCGCTGCGGCGAGACAACTACCCCAGATTCAAGGCTGTTCAAAGTGCTAAGGGTAACAACCAGCTGGCTGGAAGCGCAGACGAGGCCGTCCCCAAAACACGTGGCTTCAACCCCCACCCCCCACCCCCGGGCCCTATAGACGAGGTCTGGTAGAGCGCCGTTTCCATTGGTCATGGTGGCGTTCGACCGGACCAATGGGCCTCAGATGCCTAGGCGAACATTAATATAACGCCACATGTGTCTATATCCAGTCAAGTCTCTACAGCTGATTGTAACTCATGAAGTGTGCAGGCTAGACGTCTAAGTCCAGCCCCGATATAAAAGAAAGAACACACAAAGGAACCTAGAACCTTCCATACCTGGATTGAAACCCATGCCCTCCTTCTGACGAGTATCCTAATAGTTCAACCACTTCACACAACTCCTTCGCACAACTCCTTCGCACTACTCCTTCGCACTTCGCACAACCCCTTCGCACTTCGCACTTCGTACAACTCCTTCACACAACTCCTTCGCACAACTCCTTCGCACTACCCCTTCGCACTTCGCACAACTCCTTCGCACTACTCCTTCGCACTTCGCACAACCCCTTCGCACTTCGCACTTCGTACAACTCCTTCACACAACTCCTTCGCACAACTCCTTCGCACTACCCCTTCGCACTTCGCACAACTCCTTCACACAACTCCTTCACACAACTCATTCACACAACTCATTCACACAACTCATTCACACAACTCATTCACACAACTCATTCACACAACTCATTCACACAACTCATTCACACAACTCATTCACACAACTCATTCACACAACTCCTTTGCACTCACCCCCTTTGTACTCACCCCCTTTGTACTCACCCCCTTTGTACTCACCCCCTTTGTACTCACCCTTTTCTTGTCCTCACACTTTTCTATGAGCAATTGTTAATGTTTGTTATTATTGTATTAAAATGTGTGTGTGTGTTTGTATTTGTGTGTGTATGTGTGTGTGTGCATATGTGTGTACCATGTACCAGGTACCATGCCCTTCATGACCGTTCTAACTAGTCCGGCATGATGTTTGACGTGGCCGAAAAAATTCAATTTCCTAACATAACATTGTTAATGAACCAGTTTTCTTCAACATTCCGATCTTCTATGGTGGTTTTGTCACTTTCTTTATCCAAGACATTTTAAGGATTCTTCTGTAACATTTTGTTTCGAACGCTCCAATGTTCTTCCTTGCTACTTGTTCCATAGTACATGCCTCGCACCAGTACACACCCACAGGAACCAGCATCTTCTCAAATGCGTTATTTAATGTTCTCGCTAACCGATCTATTGCGACTGCCTAGCATGGTACAATCGCCTCCGTTGTCATTTATTATTAAGTGTCCATTCTGCAACCCAAGCAATCAATCCAGTTTTTGCTCGACGCCAGTAAAGACAACAAGCTAAGCAATCGATATTGCGTGAATTGTTGGAAATATTGAATGTTCAGAGACACAAATTTGACAGATAGTGTCAGATAAAGGTCGTGCTTGTTTTGTTGTGGCCAAAAAATACCAAAAAATTTATTTAGAAAGACAGCGTAATGTCATAGCTACAATACAATGGGAAAATGGCTACTATGAATGATAAATAAACATCCGGGATGCACTGAATATTTAATTCATATTATATTCATGGCCGAATAGTGCATTCAAGGAACTGTTTGTATTCGGCCGAATAGTAACCACTAATCGAGTATGAATAGGTCAATAACCGACGAAATAATTTCAAACCAACAAAATAGTCATGGACCTACGGAGGACAGATGCAGAGAAGCTCCAAGTTCTCACATAGCAATTGACCGAAGAACATTAAAAACTCTCTGTATGGAAGCGAAGAATTAGAAACGCTGAAATCAGTCACGGAACCAACTTTAGTCACATCAATGATGCTGCATTATTCAGAAGGTACAGATGAGCTGAACATGTAATGCATACGATTGGCGACAGATGGAAACATAAAGATGACGTCACATGGTCCTACAACTTTAAGCGCTCATGCGGACTTCAACCAATGAGATGGATAGATGGGATTAAGATGCTGAGCAGCGCATAAGCTGAAGTGGTCAGCCAACCATAGCTGACTGCTAGCGTCAGGGTCAGCGAACCAAAGCTACCAAGACCCTTCTATACCTCCACGCGATGATCCTGGATAACAGGCTGTAGCAAGGCAGGCTGGCTAAGGACAAGGGATCGAAGAGGGAATGCTAACACGGTACTAAAAAAATGCTTGATGAAGTCGGATGTATTGGACCAAAAAGTGCAAATATCGCAGTCAAGCTGTAAACTACGACACAACGCATTCCGTTCTCTGGACTACATTCTGCTACTTAAGTCCTTTCATGGTTTGGTAGCGGGAGATTGAGAACGAACGAAGCCAAGACAAACCAAGATGGCTAGATTGTCTAAGCAAACCTTTTATCCAGCACCCTACACCATGGCGAAAAGCCGTTTTGAGTTTGAACAACATCTGGCTATCTGGCACCAGGCACTTATTGCCGGATTACAGATGACAGAAAATGTAATAACTAAGTTTCAAGTCCGTGCTAACTTGACAGATGGCTCCTTGCAGGGAGTACTTTGTCTTCTCACGGATTACATCAGCTGGCTAGGCAAACAATACGAAGACAGCCGGTTAAAATCAACCGAAATAATGGGTCTGAATGCAGAAATAACTTTTCAAGTGAATTAAAAAACCGATACACAACAGGTCAGCACACTCCGTTAGAAGCACACACAGAAAGTGTCTACACCCACAACAGACCAATCATTGTTGTGTCAGCACACTCCGTTAGAAGCACACATAGGACGTGTCTACACCCACAACAGAAGCGTTATGTAGTCAAGTCTAATAACGATTACCGATTCATTCAATTAATCAATGAAAATCGTATCAGCTCATTTTAGGACAATAGTTTCAAAACATACACACTCAGTCATAACATATCCATAAAATCTTGAACTGTCTGTAACTATTGACGTGAATGCAACTTTAAGTGTCTACAGGACCAGCCAGCCAGCCCCATTCTAACCCTCCTTAGTTGATTCTAACGCCCTTCTTGGCAGGCTACAATGTTACTATTATTTGCTCCCAGGTCTGGTCCCTGTAACACTCTCCCGAGTGATTCATGATCAACATGAGATCACTGTATGATGTTTTTCCAATTCGTCGAGACACTTTCAAACCGCCAGCTTTTGTTGATTACTTCACAATTATAGAAAGGGTCCGTACACAAGTATTGAGCACACCTTTGTTGATTACTTCACAATTATAGAAAGGGTCCGTACACAAGTATTGAACACACCTTTGTTGATTACTTCACAATTATAGAAAGGGTCCGTACACAAGTATTGAGCACACCTTTGTTGATTACTTCACAATTATAGAAAGGGTCCGTACACAAGTATTGAGCACACCTTTGTTGATTACTTCACAATTATAGAAAGGGTCCGTACACAAGTATTGAACACACCTTTGTTGATTACTTCACAATTATAGAAAGGGTCCGTACACAAGTATTGAGCACACCTTTGTTGATTACTTCACAATTATAGAAAGGGTCCGTACACAAGTATTGAGCACACCTTTGCAAGGCAAACTGTCACTTACTAATCTTATTAGCGTTAAGCGGATAGGTAAGGACCTCTTTGTATTAGGTAAATAGTTAAAGACCTCTTTGAATTAGGCCAATAGTTAAAGGCCTTTTTGTATTAGGCCATTAGTTAAAGGCCTCTTTGTATTAGACCATTAGTTACAGGCCTCTTTGTATTTTGCCAATAGTTAAAGGCCTCTTTGTATTAGGCCAATAGTCAAAGACCTCTTTGTATTAGGCCAATAGTTAAAGGCCTCTTTGTATTGCCACAACAGTTAAAGTCCTCTTTGTATTAGGTCAATGTTTAAAGACCTCTTGTATTAGGTCAATAGTTAAAGGCCTTTCTGTAATAGTTCAATGTTTAAAGACCTCTTTGTATTAGGGCAATAGTTAAGGACCTCTTTGTATTACCCTAAATAGTTAAAGACCTCTTTGTATTAGGTCAATGTTTAAAGACCTCTTCGAATTAAGTCAAAAGTTAAAAGCCTCTTTGTATTACGTCGAATAGCAAATACCTTCTCGAATACCTCCGTGCAGCCCTTGGTCTATTAACTTACCTCCGTGCAGCCCTTGGTTTATTAACGTACCTCCGTGCAGCCCTTGGTCTATTAACTTACCTCCGTGCAGCCCTTGGTTTATTAACTGACCTCCGTGCAGCCCTTGCTCTATTAACTTACCTCCGTGCAGCCCTTGATCTATTAACTTACCTCTATGCAGCCCTTGGTTTATTAACTGACCTCCGTGCAGCCCTTGATCCATTAACTTACCTCTATGCAGCCCTTGGTCTATTAGCTTACCTCTATGCAGCCCTTGCTCTATTAACTTACCTCCGTGCAGCCCTTGGTCTATTAACTTACCTCTATGCAGCCCTTGGTCTATTAACTTACCTCTATGCAGCCCTTGGTCTATTAACTTGACTTTATGCAGGCCTAGATCAGTTAACCTAACTCCAAGTAGCCCTTTTTCCATTAATTTCACTTCATGAAACCCTTGTTTATTAACTTGCTTAGTGCGGCCTTCGATTCATTAACTTGACTTCCTGTGGCTTTCAGTTCATTGACTTCCTGCGGTCATAGTTCCATCAGCTTTGACTTCTTGCGGGCAACGATATATTTACTTGATTGCATGTGGCCTTTGGCTCACTAACAGGGCCAATTGCTACCTTTAGTTCATTTACTATGCTACTCGCTATCTTTAGTTCACTAACTGGGCTATTCGCAACCTTTAGTTCACTAGCTGGGCTACTCGCTACCTTTAATTCACTATTCGCTACCTAGGCTACTCGCTACTACTTGCACTACTTGAAATCGTTAATTCACTAACTGGGTTACTTGTTACCTTTAGTTCACTAATTGGACTACATGCTACATTGATGTTTATGTCCATCGGAGATCAAATAAAAACCAGGCATATACACAGCTCGGCGACTGAAAGAACAACCAGCTATTATTCATGTCTTATACGTCCTCCTGGCCAGATTACAAACCCAGCATACAATACCCAGACCACAGTACACAGACCACAGTACACAGACTACAGTACCCAGACTACCAAGCCCACAATACCTAGACCACAATCAGACCACAATACCCAGACCACAATACCCAGATCACAATACCCAGACCACAATACCATACCCACAAAATCCAGTCTACAGTACCCAGACCACAATACCCAGACCACAAAATCCAGACCACAATACACAGACCATAGAACATAGCCCACAATACCCAGATCACAGAACACAGCTCGCAATACCAAGATCACAGAACACAGCCCACAATACCCAGACCACAGAACACAGCCCACAGTACCCAGACCAAAGAACATAGCCCACAATATCCAGACCACAATACACAGAACACAGATCACAATACCCAGACCACAGAACACCGCCCACAATACCCAGACCACAGAACACCGCCCACAATACACAGACTACAATACTCAGCCCACAGCCCACAATACTCAGCCCACAGCCCACAATACCCAGACCACAATACACAGACCACAGAACACAGCCCATAGTACCCAGACCACAATACCCAGACCACAGAACACAGCTCACAGTATCCAGACCAAAGAACATAGCCCACAATATCCAGACCAAAATACACAGAACACAGCTCACAATACCCAGACCACAGAACACAGCCTACAATACACAGACCACAGAACACCGCCCACAATACACAGACCACAATACTCAGCCCACAGCCCACAATATCCAGACCACAATACACAGAACACAGCCTACAATACACAGAACACAGCCCATAGTACCCAGACCACAATACCCAGAACACAGCCCACAGTACCCAGACCAAAGAACATAGCCCACAATATCCAGACCACAATACCCAGACCACAGAACACAGCCCACAGTACCCAGACCAAAGAACATAGCCCACAATATCCAGACCACAATACACAGAACACAGCTCACAATACCCAGACCACAGAACACAGCCTAAAATACACAGACCACAGAACACCGCCCACAATACACAGACCACAATACTCAGCCCACAGACCACAATACACAGCCAACAATATCCAGACCACAATACACAGAACACAGCCTACAATACGCAGACCACAGAACACAGCCCACAAC